>JAUZND010054653.1:0-18978 GCA_034780555.1 Coelogynopora nodosa | reverse complement strand
GTATGTACTTATATTATAGTTGCGTCATATGTGCATTACCTGTTATTAGCCAGTGCTGTGCAAGTTGATAGTCAGAACACAATTGCTTTGCGCCGAAGCTAACGAACACCTGTAATACATCAACTCTTACGATACTAATAATAGCAGTAGTAGTCCAACTTCAGCAAATGTATCCAGAAATGTATTGTTTATGTTGAGATTATATTAATGACCGGTAATAGAATTTAAGTTTCAGTATATATCTGGAAGATTAAAGTCGCCTGATAACCATAACGTATGATTTTTATATTTATTTGAGAAAAGGGTAAATATCATTACATACATAGGGCTTCAATTTTTATTACATATTGTTGGGTGGTTAATAAATTGTCGATGTTGGATGGTCGATAGATGGTCGATGTTGGGTGGTCGATAGATGTTCGATGTTGGGTGGTCAATAAATTGTCGATGTTGGGTGGTCGATAGATGGTCGATGTTTGGTGGTCGATAGATGGTCGATGTTGGGTGGTCGATAGATGGTCGATGTTGGGGGGTCGATAAATTGTCGATGTTGGGTGGTCGATAGATGGTCGATGTTGGGTGGTCGATAGATGGTCGATGTTGGGTGGTCGATAGACGGTCGACGTTGGCTGGTCGATTTTAAGTGGTCGATAGACACTAGCTTATTGCCAACCTTGAGTATTAGTACATTAATTAGTATTAAACATTCTCAATAATAATTTCATCGCACAAAAGACAGTGTTTAGTTGCGATAATAACCTCGCCATATCCATTGTGTCTGTCGCGACGACTTTTAATGGAATAACCATGTTGAGAACTTCATGACAGTGCATAATGGCGTTGAGTCATGATTTATTACCAATTATATTATCCCGCCTAGTTTCATCAATAAGGAGAGGATAGGGAGGCCTCCCTTGGATGTATTGGCAGAGGGCCCCGTGGCGGTGGCTTCATATCTGCGGGGCTTCGGTTCCTCTGATGGAGATCTCGCCTGGCCCAAACGCAACAACAACAACTACAGCTAGCGGGCACCCCATTGCACAAAGTATATTCAGCGGATTATGTCTATGTGTGATTTCGATGTTGGAATCTTTTGGGAGGTTTTTATATTTTTACTTTGATTATTGTAAAATTATATTTTATATTCCTTGCATTACTCAAGTATGGATTATGGCAGCGATATCTATGAATCTATTCTTTTTAACCCATTTTGTTGTTGCAGTAAACTTAAGTTTCGCAACCAAACAACAGCCGACTTTTAACCATGGTTTTATGAAGATGGGATGTTCGTTTTAGATAAAACATTGCATATTTTTATGTTTGACAGAGTTTCTTTGTAGCTGCCAAAGCTGGTGACTTTGTTGTGTGTTAAATAATTGACTGGAAATTATTCTTTGTTATTCGTTCATATATATTTAAATCAAATCAAATCACCAACTAGCTAAAAATTATATATTTGAATACATAGTTACAAGTATTATAACCATTTTAACAAGATTTTATTGTTTTTTGTAAGATGAATATTTAATTTAATCAATATTTCTGAGTTTCATATGATTATGTACTAAACAATTATTGAAGTTTTAATTTCCAGACTCTAAAGCTTATGTTAAGTAAATTATGCAAAACAAATGTTACCCCTATATGTATATTTGGATTATACAATTTACATTTTGTATTAGGTTATGTGTTTTGTAAAGCAAATAAATATTATATATATATATATATATATTATATAGGCTTCGTAATACTTGAAGAATTATTTTTGATATGAACTATTTGCAAAAGTTATACATTTATTGAAATGTACCTATATTCTGTATGTAGTTTCACATAGTTTCTTGAAATTAAAAAAAAAATTATTGTTCTTTTAAAGGTACAAGTATTATATAGTACACATAATAATAAAATATTTAAATATTTCACAAATTAAAATAATTAAGATACAAACACGGTTAATCTATAGGATAATAATGAAACAAAAAATATATTCGGGAATTACAGAAAGGGATAAAATAAAAGTAAAATAATTTATACAAATAGTAATCTTAAAATACTGTATTAACAACCTCTGAAGCAATTTTCTTTAAAATCTGAATCGCGTTTTATGTTCCAGGGTATTTGGTATTGACGCCGCTGCGTGACCTAATTTTCGAAGATCACCGTTGACCGTTGAGCCAGGGCAGGGACGGCGTGACCTACTTAGACTTAAGCCACGGCAGTGACGGGTATTTGGCAGCTGAAGGCCACTCATAGGAGTAGTTGTACTCGGTTATTCGCTCTTCAATGGTTGTTGGCAGCAAGGGGCGTCCATTAATACCGAAGTTGGGAGTGGGGTTGATCTGGTAGCTGAATCCAGCGGCGCTTTTGCAGGGTCGTTTGTAGCGATCCTTGTATTCCGTCTTACCAGGGTAGTTCACCTCGATTCCTGCAGCTTCCTGAAAATGTTTTAATATAAAATAGAGGAGATAGGAGATAGTTAGAATAGCAATAATTGTAGCTATATCCATATTTATAATATATTAAACATCTATATTTAGTATGGAAATACCTAACTTTGACTTAAGAATAACATGAATTATATCTGTGATTAGACATAGCTCATTATAATATGACATTTATTATGTAAAAAAGATGACAATTAATGTATATTACAATTGGTGTTTATAAAAATAATTTAATTTGCTCTACTTGTTTCAAATGAACTGAATTAAAACCAATTTTATTAATTATATTTAATCTATATACTATATAACTAGGTACTATATTTATAATATAATATATAAATATTCACAAAAGGGATGTAGAAAATACAGAATATTGCATGCATAAAAGGTGAAACAAACGAGATATGTACCTTTATATATGTATGTATGTATAACTTTATACACAATATTGTTAGATGCGATTAACCAAGATATGCATACAAATAATCTATAACAACAGTATAGAACAGAGAGATGGTTAACCCTAACCGTGAAAACAATGTTTATAATTTTATTTTAAAACATTTATTTATCAAAGAAAGAGACGGCTAATGTAGTGACCTATTTAAAAAAGTTTTGTTTTAAACACTGAAAAGTATGCTTATGTTACAATATAGAGTACTCAATAGATATCAATGTGAATTCATAGTAAATGTTATGTCTATATAATCGATTCTGCCATGCAGGAATCTTTACATAACTTTAATAATCATAATAAGGTGGAGATAGTCCAACAATATATTTATGGATAATATTAATTGTATTACAAATGTGTATACTGAAAGAGTAGACTGTATCATAGTAAGAATGAGATCACCAAAAACGTAATCATTTCAATTATATGTAATATAGGGTAAACAGTGAAAAATGAGATAATTTTATTTTTTTGTGTCGACTTTGGGTTTACGATTTTGTTATCATTTTTGTCAAAACTATAATCTCATAATAATAGTTTATACTAGGCCTATTTGGGTTAGGTAATATATTGATTTTCTGCAAATTTGTAGGGTTTGTCTAAAACGTTGCAAATTAGCAAGGATTAAATAATATACTGATTCAAAATATATGCACCAATAATACTAAAATGGTGTACATCCAATTTTTTTTTAGTAAACTAATCGATTTTAGATATTTCACAGCTTTATAGTCAACTATTCTATTTAATAAATTACACTAATAAATTACACTAGTAGTAACTTAGTATTCTATATCCTTTTTTAGAAAAAACTGCATTTAAACTAGTTATGGATAAATCAACATATAAATAATTTATACATAAACTTAGTAAAAATAAAACATAATTTATTCTAAAATCTTCATCATCGAGAATTTTTGTTTTACTCAATTTTTTTTCTCTAAATTAGGCATTGTAAAGAGTATTCAATTTGTATACATGAATAACACCAATATATCAATAAAAGGATGTCTATGAATGCATAACATGATAATTTATAAATAATTTTTTGTGAAATTATAAAATACATAATTCAAATGAGTCATAGACGATTTATGCATAAAGTTAAATACGAAAAAATAGAAATATATAAAAGAATTTTACAATTATAAAAAATAAACAATGAAGCACGTATAAAATAATTATTAATAAAAATTAAGAAATTGAAAACATTCAATGAGTACTTTTGATTTATTCTAATTATTGGTAATTTCGTGTTTAATGATCACTAAAATTTGATTAAACTGAATAAAAATAAAACTAATATTTGATAAAATTTTCACTAAACGTGTCATAATTATTTTAACTGTGAAATCAATGTGTACAATGGTAACCAATTCATGATTGTAGTCTCAATATCCATATTCCATTCACCTGAGGTGTCCTGAAAGGGGTGGTGTCACGACACGTCTGATTTCCGGTTCTATTCTGCATACCTGTCTCGGGACGACAAGACATAGGAGCAGACCTGGTGCGCAAATTGAATCTTGCCGGCTGACGCATCGGAGTCACTTCGGGGGCAAACTTGATTTGGTGTCGGGATATATCATCCTGGATATGTGCGGGGAAGATAAGGTCGGATATTAAGAGCCTGATCACTGTGCGATATTAAGAGCATGTTATCAAGTTTATCATATTTCTGTAGAAGTCAAATTCAATTTTCCATGTGTAAAATAAATTCTTTCATATAAGTGATTTTTAGAACGATATTGTCCATTGTCTATAAACAATTTCAGTTTATTATACATTATAGAAGCAAATTTATTTCTAATTTATTCTCTTGTATTAACTATTAATTATATAAAACAAACTGCGGAAGAAACGTTCATATGAGTGTGTGTTTTTTCTAAATATACTAAGAATATAATATCTTTCTCCACATATTATTAAATTTATAGCATTAAAGAATACAGTTCACATTTTATTTTTGCATATATTTTAAATTATACATACATTAAAAACGGTTTTTAACATTTTGTTTTGTTGCTGATTATAAATTATTAAAAAAGAAACTTCATAATATTTTTTTATTAATGTTATGTATGTTATAATTATTTATTATAATAGGTATCGTGTTTATTTTTACTTTTTATATTTACTGTACAATATTTTTTACTCTTTTAGCATTTTAATTGTATAATTTATTGCTTTTTGTTATTCCTTGTAATATACTGTTAAGTAGTGCTATCTCTCTAAACTCCCAGCTTCCGTTTTAAGACTTTGAGTTATTCTCTATATGTGTAAGTATATCGATTGATGAAACTGGTCCATAGAACTACCCCGAGTAACTTACACCACGTCTCCAAGCCGGGTCGTACTTGAGCGGCTGTCGATCACGACTCAAGTTGTTTCGATAACCGGTATATCGATCGGTCACTCCAATCCAATCGCAGAACTGTCCGATCCGCTCGTGCGATGTGGCGGTCTGCGGATGGAGTTCCCCCCGTAGCCCACTGAGACCGCTCATGGCCCACTGATGACGTTCACGAACCTGATTGGCAAAGGCATAAACACACATTTATGTGGCGTTATATTTATACACATAGGAATCCACTAATGACGATTAAATCGATTTTCTAATATTTTGTAAATATATAATTTTTGCATTATATATATAGATAATATTTATATCGAAAGGAAGCTTTTTAATGGGGCGCACTAATGACGATTCAATGAACTGTTTATAATTTAATTAATTTGTTTTTTGAGTTGTATCCGAAGTTGTGATAAAGTAATCAAGGAAGTCGCATTAATTGCTTCCATAGTAACTATTTCAACTTCTCTGACACTGATTGAGGAAAACAAAATCAAAAAAATAATATATTATATTTACATTTATCTTAGAATTTAGAAGTGTATTGCATATTTTAATTACCGTAAATGTATAGTTAGTAGATTTGTAAAACAATATTAAGTACAAAGTATATTTAATACTAAATGTTCGACGTCATCCCGACTATATCAACATATACTTCAGTATTATCCTCTTATTTTCTGCGTCCCCTAGCTATTCATACTATAATTATGTTTATGAGAAAGCAGAGCATTTTTTTCAAGAAAAATGGGATAGTAATGATAAGTTGCTCCTTAATAAAATTGTGTTGTCGGTTTTACGTAAAGGACTTAAATAAATTTATTATTTTGAAATGCAACCATTTGTATCGATTTAGATTAATAATAATTTAGTGATCGAATATAGAACTTATTATAATATGTTATGTAATTAATAGGTGAGATAATAATTGATTGTTATTTACATAATATAATTAAGTTTCACCGCACACTATAATACAAATTGAAATATCAGTGTTCTGCGCACAAGTTAAAATTTGCAAACATTTATCGAAAAATGGCGATATTAATTTTTTTTAACTTTATAATAAAAGTTCTCTATGGATAAAAATAAATAACTATATCATTTTTACACTTTCTAACAATGACATCAGATGAATACTCACATTATATGATTTTACAAATTATTACATATTTGAAAAGCCGTAAGAATTATCGGGTAAACTAATTAATAAAATGTCGGTTTCGAAATTTAGGCGTACATGGAAGTAAATTACCGCTAAAATAAGAAGGTTAGATTTCTTTATGATTCTATATTATTTAGAAATAATTATTTAGAAACTAACGTTTAGACACTAACGTTTAAATAATATAAAGCGAGTTCTACTATGATTGCTTTTGACATATACAGAATAAATTGTTTAATTAAAATACACTCTTAATTTTAATAAAATACTTTGATTGAACGACTTAGATTGAACAGACGACTTAGATTGAACAAAACGCCTTAGATTGAATAATCAACTTTGATAACGACTTAGATTGAATAAACGACTTAGATTGAATAAACGACTTAGATTGAACAAACGACTTAGATTGAACAAAATACTTAGATTGAATAAACGACTTAGATTGAATAAACGACTTAGATTGAATAAACTACTTAGATTGAATAAACGACTTAGATTGAATAAACGACTTAGATTGAATAAACGACTTAGATTGAATAAACGACTTAGATTGAACAAATGACTTGGATTGAATAATAATATAGCCTATTATTTATGCTTAATCACAAGGCAGATATAATATGTTAGCCTAATTGTTTATATAAAATATATACTTAACCAGTTAGCATTTTTCCAACGCAATTGAAACTGTGAAAATGTTTCAGATGAATAAATGTCGATTAATTATTTATAATTTATATAAAAGGTACTATATCGATTGTTGTCGTTTATTTACTGATTACCCTGTAGTTGACGTAACGCTAGATACTATTGTGTTAATCTTTTTTGTAAACATTTGTATTAACTAACATCAATAAAGGGAAATTTTTTAATGAAATTTGATTATTGACATATAACCTATATCACAGTGAATTTATTAAATATTCCGCAATATGGTCCTGATAACCTAATCAACAAACAAACCCTAAAAATGAATTGGAAATATATTTGGTATATTTTAAGAACATTATACGATCTGTCGGTTTTAAATATGAAAGAAATATTAAGGTTATAAAATACAAATAACTTTCAAATTATGAATCTTTTAAATAAATGTGACTTTATAATATATTAAAAAATTCAGTTTCATACCTTGCAATTTTATTATATTTATATTTGTTTCGTCATGTATTTGAAACTATAATTAAAATAATTGAGAAAGATCCGTTCATTTAGCCTTGCAATGATGTTTATAGAAGTATTAACTATTAAATAAACCTATGCAGTCAAATATCCAAGTCGAATGCGAAATGAATAAATAAATGCTGCTTTTCGTTTTGTAACAAAACTGACATTATAATTGAAGAATTCTTATTGTGTCAGGTCATAATAGAGTTTTTATCAAAAGGAATTTTTGGGATCAAAATGATGACATGCGAAATCATGCTATTTAGCCGGTTCGAAACCATTTGGCGGATAATCAAAGTGCAAATTTATATATTGCAAAAACATTATATATGATAATCAAATAAAATGCAAAGTGGCCCGCAAACGAATACACCATGAAGTGAAGAAGGATACCATAAGTTATCTCATTGTTTCAAGTTCAAGAAGGCGCTCTACTTATGATTATTGTTCAAAAAGGCCATCAAGCATGTGTGTGAAAAATGTAATATTGGATTATGTGTGGAGTGTTTCAAGGAATTTCACACATGATCATTTACAGGTATTTAATTTAAACTAGATTTGCAGATATTTGTCTTTTATACTCATTATTACGTTTAAATGCACTGTTGCTAAACCATATACACTATACATGCTAAAATTAATGATTGATTTTGGGTATATACAATTTTGTTATCAAATTATCCTAGTGGTACATATATGGCACTTATCGTTTTCGGTCATTTATTCACACTGCTTAATTTTAAATCAACACATAAGTTGTTGAGGTAATAAGGATAATAAGGGTTAAGAATATATTGAATTTTAAACAATTAATACTTAAATTTTGAAACGAATATATCAGTGTATACAAATATAACTACATACATAATTATCTAATCTATTTTTAATGTATTTTTGTGTAATATGATAAAATGTGAATATTATCTGCAATACCACTGCAATGTACTATTTACTCGCGAAAACTTCAAACGATATTCCTTAGTTAGCATGCATTGTATAATATTTTTGATGTTTCTCTCACAATTTGGTTTTGTTTTTTTATTATATACAATTTGAACCAATGTAATACTGACTAACAAAACTAAATGAACAATTTTAATGATATGTTTTTTAGTCTGATAGATAATTACTGCCTCGATGGTTGAATGTGTAAATTAGACAAATGTCTAAATTGAACTCAGACAATAATTTATCTAATCTAAAGCTAGTTCGAATGCAAACGAGAAAACTATTTCGATGAAGACGCCTTACAATGAAACAAAGACAGTGAAAACCCAAACTATTATACAAAGTCTGCTCCTAGAAAAAGATTACATTGTATTGTTTTGCGTTTGAAGAACAGTTTATTGATGTGCGTTCATTTACTTAACGAAATCCAAGGCGATTGAATGAAGATGAAAATGACGAAGCATCGATGAAAACCAAAATATCATATTATTAAATAAAATAAAATAAATTTTTAAATTTTATGAAGTAAAAACGGATAACTTACAAATTCTGAATGGGGATACAAAATAGAAGATTGTACGTTACCATATAATTGCTATTTATCTGCGCATAACCAAAATAGTGCATCTAGATTATAAGATTATAAAATTTCGCCCTCGGTGACAATACACCCCATATAAAGCAAATTAAAGAATTATGGAAACCTTAAGCTGCCGAAAATAACAAAACAAATCGTCAGAAAAGATACGCTTTTCAAATGTTCAAATGTTCAAATGATGATGCTAATATGTGGAATATGTATTGTCAATAGTTACATGACCCCTCCCTTCTACTTTAGATAAAAAATTACCATTGTACTACAGAAGTAACCATTGTAAATTACCATTGTACTACAGAAGTTACCATTGTAAATTACCATTGTACTACAGAAGTTACCATTGTAAATTACCATTGTACTACAGAAGTTTACTATTTTTCATAAATTTTAACTTTCTCCTATTTAACAACTTTTTCTATCTTTTAAACTTTCTTTTTCAAATGAGTCATTTTTATGATAATACCTTATAATTAATAAAGACAATGTTTGTTATGATAAACAAAATCGTTTTCCATTGAAATACTCAACTTGATTAATAAGCTAAGTGCAATGTTTTGTTTTCGGTTATTTATAAAAACTCCTAAAAAGGCAAAATCTTATAAAATAAATATTCCCATATTTCGAAAAAAATGCTCAATGTCACTGTGCTCAATCACACACCATATTTGACTGATATCTTACATTGACGGTTCATGTATGTCTGTGGGCAATATACACATGCTAGTCTATACCTGATTGTCCTGCATGTGTTCAATCTTGTCCTGGTCCATGCTCGCGGCAAAGCTGTGTAGGAAGTTTCGCCCTCGGTGCCCAGTCTGAACCACGTAGGCTCTCTCAGTGGCCAACTGACGCTGGGGGAAGTTCTCGCGCCACTTGGACGACCTCTCCAGAAAGGTGTTGTCCAAACGGATGTGATCGACGCCGTTGTTGATGACGCGAGCCTCGTTTCGGATTGTCGGCGTTGTGTAGTAGGTGGTTGATGCGGGACTGGAGACCCCGATTGTTGAGTTGAGGCCACACTGAAGGCCGTTCAGAGTCTGACTTACAACTTCCATTGTATCTCAAGTGAGGATTATAGGGTAAGCGCAAACACACCTATTCTAAGAATCTGCACCTGTTAATCTTACGCTATCCTTTTTTTCTAGAGCACAATTACCTGCAATATATATGTGAGCGAGTTTGAAGTTCTCTAGCAATGCTTATATTGATCGTGCTTTTTAATACCAGCTTGTGTTGCTAGGCTACAGGGTTTAAGCCTAGCGTTCATCGTTTGTTTAATTTCAATTTAGTTTACGCGCCAGTGGCACAATGCAACGGGGGAGATAGGGTTTGCGAGACGAAGATTTTAAGTAATTCTAATATTAATAATATAGTTTGGTGTAATATTATAATGTACAAGAAAGTGGTGAGAGAGGGAGAACGAGATGATTTTGCATTAATAAAATTCTTTAATAGTCAGGTAGAACTAAGCAGTCAATTAGGCAACGTCAGCAATATTTTTCTAATAAGGTTAGTGTAGAGCGTATTATAGTAAACTTTATACTCGAGTTATGCTATTCTGTGACCCCCTCAGCTATACAATGTTAATTTAATTGAAAAAGAAAGAGACAGATGGGGGGTAAATAGAGAGTGAGAGAGTGTTTATTTACTGCGAAGGTAATGCAGGTCGAAGTTATTTATTTCTCATTCTCATTCTAGTCATCCTCACATACATATTGCATTGTACACTTATTCTGTTCAAGTAAGAGTACGACAAATGGTACGGGTTTTACACTACAAATGCATCGGATACACTTTGCACAGATTACTTCAATCCTTTTTATACTAACTCTATCTCTCAGTCTCTCTCTCTTGAGATCTGAGTAGACATTTACAATGTTCGGAAGTTTCTATTGGCTGATCGTGTCGCTATGACGATCTTGACTTACAAATCCAAAGTGACGCCGACATAGCCGACCATAGTAAACAATTGACAAAGATTACACAAATATAACACGAAAACCGATTTGAAAACACGTTTGTTTTCATATTAATATAGTAACGGACTTTAACCATCATCATCAGCACGAAGACAATGTCAATCCTACCCAGTCAGGTTATTGAGGCGGCCCACTCGCAGGATTTTGTGCCCGAATGTCCCCAGCCGCCTGTGAAACCGCCGCGGGAGGCCCAGTATCTCATCGCACAGGTGGGACCACCGCTTAAGTCGGGACTAGCCGAGGTCGTGTCCAAAATGCCTCGCGACCCAATCGAGTACCTCGCACACTATCTCTACAAGCATGCCGAATCGGTGGCGCATCTCGAAGAGGTAGGTGGTTCACCTATTTGTTTTTATACCGGTTATAGTGATGGCCGTTGTTGATAGCCTTGGTGATGATATTCCGGTGTCCCGTGGGTTACGTGGACATGTTTCCGTCTGCGAAACCAATTATGTGGACATTCCGGTATATACCAGTTAAAATAAAAGTTGTTTATTCCATTTTTGCCAGTTGTTATTTGTTATTAGTATAATAATTTGTTATTAGTATATATATTTACAAAAATAAAATTATTATAAAATTATTATTTTTAAAGAATGTTACTAAATGAATTTAAGTTTTCTTTAAACTTTATATTTTAATGTTAATAAAATTAACAAAAAAATATTGAATTATAAAAATATAAAAATTAAATGTAAAAAATAAATATATTAAATAAATAGTAATATATTTATAATAAAAATTAAATATAATAGAAATTTTAAAATAATAAATAAAACGGTTTCATTTAAATTTTGTATCTAATACATTTCATTTTATAAATTGTATATTAGGAAAATTAAATTATTATGAGTTATGATTTAATTATACTACTAACATACGTAAAGGATGCTTAGGGGATACCACTTTAATTTACAAGATACCAGATTTACTCAGGAAGTGTTACGAACAAGATATCAATATACAAAAATAAGGGCAATCACAGCTGGATATTTATTTTATATGGTTTAGATATCCACAAGTTAGCTTTATTTCTCATGAATATAATTATAGAAGTTTTAAAAATATATAGAGCAAAATTGATGTAATAAACATTTACTATATATAGCCTATATATATATAATATATATATATATATAGTTACATACAATACATTTATGATGTGACATTTTGGAGTAGGCCTAAGTGAATTTCGTTTTAACGATTTCAATATAGTTTTCTTATCAACATGATTTATTCTTATAATCTGAAATAGTTTTATAACTTTAACATAATTTGTTTTATAACTGTATCCCGTTTAAGGAATATATCAATATTGATATGAAAACTATATTGAACTAAATTTGAAAAGAATTCAGTTACGTCAAAATGTCGTGTGGGTGGCGATCATATGATAATTATTTCGGTAACTATGTTAATTACTGTCACACACTGTCTGCATTGTAACGTTTATCCTGAATATGAGCTGTGAACATTATAACATCTAGAACTATTTGTTAATATGGTAGACGTCTATCCGCTAGACAGTTTGATAAAGTAGTAAATCAAGTAGGCTATAATACAATTAAAATAGAGGTTTAGTAAAGTATTTTATTAAAAATGAAAAGTATACTTTTTGAAAACACTCTATTTGTTACATTCAACCAATTGATTAGAGTAGGTATACACTATATGTCGCAATATACAATATGCAAATGAAGTGATCGATTGTAATAGATATATGCAGTCTATTGATGTTGTCCTACATCGATGCAACGTTAGTAAATAATACACTTGCTAAGTATAAAGATGACCTATCCATCCTTATACTACGATTAGATGGATATGGAGATAATATTATCCTATATCTGAATTATAACTGTTATCGATGGCTTAACATGTGTTCAAACATAAACTATAAGGTTTTTGATGTTAAACTAACACTGATAGATGGGATCAATACATGTTGATACAACTTTTGAATCCAGTCTGCTAATGTAGGTTGTTCACTTCTATTACATTCAATAATAGCCTATATAGACATGCGTGGTTTGTGTACACGTCACGGCTCTGGTTATTTTATCACTTATCGCAGTAATATAATCTGCTGAGAAAATACGTATTAAATATAATTTTTCAATTAATATTTTTTATATTCTAAATACAATACAATTAGAAGTGGTTAATATATATATTTTCTAAACATTCTTTTTATGAATTGTATCATTAAGCTAATAAAATAAATTGATTTATTTTGATAAGAAAAATAAAAAAGTATTAACACATATAGAATAAAAACTTAGAATTTAGTATTGGTCACATTTGCTAATTTTATTTCTGTGATTAATCATTAATGTGTATTGATTAATACAATTAATTATTTTTCATGAAATTATTTTAATAATATAGTATTCGTATAATCCACATAATAAGTAATGGATGTGCAAAAGATATACAGTATCATTTAATATTATAAAGTGTTTAGATAGCGATCATGACACGTTATAAATCACATTATAAGATTTATATTGTAATTTATCAGAGGAAATGATAAAAGCAAGACGTCTCATAATTTATACATACACTGACAGAATAACTTTTTTTAAATAAATAAACATTGAATTTTAATATTACATATAAGTCCCATAAGTCACAAGTTTTACGTAAACATTTGTCTTTAATTTGTAGTTCAATGGTATTATATTGGGACAGTTTAGAATAAAATCTACGTTTATTTTTTAGCATGATTTGATTTCCTAAGAAATCATACACAAAATTCTTTTCTAATATGTTTTTGTACATTGTACATAATCATACACAACATATTTTTTTATATTATTTTATTTCATTATTGTACATAATTTATTCATAAAAGTTCATCATTCCAACTGAAAACTGAAAAAATGTATTATTTTTTCTATTCTCTTCTTTAATTTAGAAATAGAGGTTTTTGGTAGTACTTATTTGTTGGTTTGACTTGTTTTGAAATATTTTTGCAAGAAAAGTATATTATTTTCAGGTGTATTTTATCAATTTATTAATATACTTTTATGCCATTGATGTGATCAATTTACATTAATGATCACATGCAACGAAATTAATGCACAGATGAAATCTAATATTATTTTATCATGTCTTAAATCACTTAACTTTTGATTTTAATATTCTATAATTCTTAACAAAATTAGTATGTTTTCGTTGTGAAACTTGCTTTCATTGAAATTGGAAAACTATTAAGTATTATAAGTTTCCAGAACATGGTAGGCAAGATTAAGTATTATAGGTTTCCAGAACATGGTAGGGAAGATTAAGAACATAAGCTTTTTTAAACACTTCTGTTTATTCAAAGTTTATCTAAATTTCTCTCTTATGATATTATCAATTTATAATAACGGAAAAACAATCACATAATCCTTTTATATAAATAATTTGATAATATTATCCATAAAGATATAATTTACATTATTTCAAAAAAACTCATTGCGAAGGTAGACTAATTACAACATAAAAACGTTCAAAAAGGAAGTATGTTCCCATTGTAACGCTATAATCAAATTCATATAGCTGGCCTTATTATGTAAATACAAAGACTCAGAAAAATGTTAACTTCAAATACAAATAGGGTATTCTTTATTGCTGGTTATGTGATATGGAAGGTATAGTCAAAAGTCAATATTTGAGACGCACATACATCAACCTTGAAGAGAAATATGTTGTTAATTGAAAAGGGGAAACTGTTTGAAATACAACAATTTCATTTTTTTAAATTCCTTACGATTAATTGACATTCCGCGGTATAAATTGACATAATATTATTAAACGAACAATAAAGAATGTTAGACTTTATTTTATTCTTCTATTTTAATGTTCAAATTTAGAAAAAATTCTAAATATAATATTTTAAAATGTACAAAAGTGTAGAGATTTTATTAATATTGTTTTAAATTTTATGTTGTTGTCAGATAATCATTAAAATATATTAATACATTATTATAGTATAATTTTCATATTGTAAATATTGAATTTTCGAAAAATTAATAGATAATTAATAATGTATATATAAACAAATAGTAAAAAATTATCTAGAGCAATTTTTAACAGGAATCAATTATTCAATAATCAAGAAAGCCAAATCGAAAAACATCTACTATATCCAAATATGGACATGTATTTCTATAAAATAGAAATGAACTTAGCCTAAATGGTCAATTAATTATATTGTTGAAATTTTACTGAGTTAATTGTCATAATTTAGCGATTATATAGTATATATGTACTGCAGCTGCTAAGAATATATGTAGCTGGCTATTCTTAGCTGTCTTAATGTGCTTTTGTGAATTTCAAATATTATTTATTATTATCTGTAGACTAATATATATTCATTAAAAAATTGCAATATGGGTAAACCCACGCAGCATTTGGTATTCAAAAAATAGTACAATGAAATTATTCTAACATGGACAAATATTGCACTTATATTTGTATATTGCGCAGAAAATTCAATCAGTAAAAACAGTTATAGTTTAATCAGTCAGCCTGTTTAACATTGAGATATATTGACATACATTGACATACATTGATACATTGACATACATTGACATACATTGGCATACATTGACATACATTTACATACATCCACATACATTGACATACATTGACATACATTGATATTGACATACATTGACATACATTT
Organism: Coelogynopora nodosa; assembly: GCA_034780555.1. NCBI lineage: Eukaryota > Metazoa > Platyhelminthes > Proseriata > Coelogynoporidae > Coelogynopora > Coelogynopora nodosa. The sequence goes on along the minus strand of JAUZND010054653.1, from coordinate 3,192 downwards.
ACATACATTTACATACATCCACATACATTGACATACATTGACATACATCCACATACATTGACATACATTGACATACATTGACATACATTGACATACATTTACATATATTGACATATATTGACATACGTTGACATACTTTGACATATTTTGACATACATTGAGATAGATTGAGATACATTGACATACATTGACATCATTTGACATACATTGAGATAGATTAAGATACATTGACATACATTGACATACATCTACATAATTTAACATACAGTGAGATAGATTGAGATACATTGACATATATTGATATAATTTGACATACATTGAGATAGATTGAGATACATTGACATACATTGACATAAACTGACATACACTGACATACATTAAACTCTATACAACACAGAGCAAACAAAACACAATAAACCGACCTCACATAATATTTATATTTAAGAAACTTTGAACAATCAAATTTAATTTTATTAAATGAATTTATCAAGAGTGAGAATGAAATACTATATGCATCGATCGGAAGTGAAATAATTTCTATAATTTAATTTATGACGACTTGAAAGTCTATATTGTTCAACAACTCATCAGTGTAATAAATAAATAAATTATTTACAACCATACGATAAATGTACAGTTCTGTAGTAACAAATGCAATTCCTTATTCGTTATGTATTCAAACACCTTCACAGATTTATAAAAGGTTTATTATTTTACAAGTCTATTTATTTTGTTTAAATAAGGACGTGTTTAGCTGTGTGGGAAAACTTAATACCTCACATTCCACTATTTCAAAATAGTACCGCATTTTTCGGACTATAAGCCCACCTTGTAGACCAAACAATAACATGCTAAAGTGGGGAGAGGGGGGAAGCTTATAGTTTGAAAAATGCATTAGTACATATATTTTTTAATGTTTTATGTGTCATATATAATGTTTTCAAAGCAAACGAATATTCAGATATATATCCTCACAATATTTTATATTGAAATTACTAATTAATTTATCTGAATTATCTGGTGTTTTCAGATGTTTCTTGTATATAGATAGATACAATTAATTAATTAATTCGTGTTTGGAATTAATTATCTAACAGCCTATTGATTAGTAATTAGTGATATTTTATAACTATTTTATAGCTAATTTATAATGAACAACTCATAGTTAGTCGTCGATGTATATTTTCTCCATAGATATAATAGTAGCTGCAGAAATTGAAAAGACTGTAAAATTAATACGCAATTTTGTTGGATCGAGGGACTTCGATATTATGGAAATATATAAGCAATGACATATATGAAACTAATGAAAACTGATTGATTTAATTAAAAAAAGCTTTTTATTAAAAAAAATCTAGACATTATTTTATATCATTCAAAATTTAGGAAAATAATTATTTAAATGGTAATATTACCCAAAGCGTATCTCTATACACAATTTTAAATTGATCATGTTCACAATGACGATATTGTTTTTTTTGTAAATTATATTTTTTCATCTAATTTTTCAAAAGTTGTAAGCGCTTCTTATTAGAACTTTAATCAAATTCAATCTATAAAAACAAAATACATTCTATAATTGTGTGTCGCTTTTATGTCTCTTACAGTTTTATGATTTACACTCTAATTCCCTTCTATCCCTCTTACAGCTTTATGATATACTCCTTTGTTTGCTTCTATGACTCTTACAGCTCGATGTTTTACTTTCTAGGTCACTCGTCAAGCGGAGGAGATGAAAGAGGCCCTGATCGCCCAAGAGGAGGAACGTCAGAAAGCCATCGAGCGAGATATCGAGAGGAAACGTCTGGAAGAAGAGGAGCGAGAAAAGGTTAGATTTTGCAGCCGCATATTATGAAATTACATGATATGATATCACCCGCCTTTGGCGATACAGAAATGTATATATGTTTATGTATATATATATATATGTATATGTATATTTATATGTATATGTACAATGTGTATGTAAATGTAAAATGAAGGTGCATATGTAAAATGAAGGTACAATGTTTGTAATTAAAATTTGAAGATAAAAATAATGAACTAATAGAAAAACAAATAAACAATCATTAATTAATTAATTTGTATCCGGTTTGGTCTTATATTTTCTTAATAGTTTATGTACATTTCTTCAACCATAATTATACCGCTAACAGATATTAAGTTGAATATCGCATATAGGTATCGCATATATGTATAGTTTTAACCAATATTTTGTTTCTGGTGATTTCTTTATTATACTAGTCTAGAAAAGTTTATTTCTTATATATATCAATGCTGACAATATTAATGCTAGCTAAAATTGTAACAAATATACGATACGATATAAATATTTGATATTCGACATATAGTTTGAAACGTATAACATTTACTTTAAAAAGTGTTTTTATATTCTGCATTGGAATGTTAAGTTACTTACTAAAGAAAAGTCTATATAATTCTGTAATGGATTGGACGTGGTTGCAGTGAACCATATGAACTAGAAAAGAAGAATGAATTGCTTCTACCAAATAAAGACATATATTTCAATTAGCAATTATTATAAATATAACTATATACAATATATATATAACAACAACGTAACAATTACCAATTGTTCGTGTATTTAATTTTTTTCTAAAAGCTATTCTTTAGAGTTTACACGTGTTCAGTTTATAGATGAATGAAGAATTAACTACCTGTAAGATTATGCCTTACCGAATAAATTATTAAGTACTTTGAAGTATTTTACAATCGTCCATTTATGTATAATAGATTTACAGATATAAATATATGTAAGCGTGCCGCTTTAATTACAGACAAGGGGGTTTTCCAAATAATTTGTGTTTCATTTACTTTTAGCAGAATTTAGAGCAGAAGATTTTAGATTCGACAAAACTTCTTAAGAGGAATATTATTTAGTCCTTATAGTTAGAATTATACATTGTTAGAAGCTACGCACAGTGAAGTTTTCTTTAGATTAATTGAATCAATGATAAGTAGATAGCACATGTATGTACAGTATGGATTTTTCCATTAATAATTAAAAAAAAAAATTTATTCTTATATTTATTTTATTATCACAAAATAACTTTAATAAGTGGCAGTATTTTACAAAGTTTAACAATATAAATGTTTTTACCGATTTTGTAAAGAAGTTTACATCCGGCGAGGGAGGTGTTGCAGACTGTCTGTGTGGGGGGGGGGGGGGGG
>JAUZND010054642.1:0-18978 GCA_034780555.1 Coelogynopora nodosa | reverse complement strand
GTATAACTTGGTGGAATTCCTTCATTTTCTTTTACTTTTGGTATTGGTCTACTTTTGGCTGGTTTTCTTGAGTTTTTCTAGGAAGTTGTAATCTTGTTATTTTCAGTTTTATTAATTCCTCTCCTTTGCCTTCTGTGTATCTTTTTTGTCGGTTTTCTTTGTTACATAGTTACTCTTTCTTTTGATTTATATTTTATTATTTATTATTTATTTCTTTTCTTTCTATCTGGTGAGCTGATTTTGCCTGATTGATGGTTCCAATCAATTTTATTATAAATTAAAACAATTAACATGCAATGAACACGTACTACTGAAACAGTAATAATATAATAATCGTTACTAGATATTCAAATAAATCTATTTTTTAGCAGATGAAATCCTTTATGTTTTCTGCACAGATATACTTTAGTTTTGGAAGATAAATTTTATAGAACGTTTTACTCACTATTAGTACCCAACTGATTAAAAAGAATTTGTGAAAAGATGATTGTGTTATTATGCTTATATAATTTTCAAATTTATAAAAATAATCAGTGAAAAGAAAAATATGCCGATTTTTTTTATTATATATAATATATTTTAGTATAAAATAAAATCATGTTTATTATTTTTACAAAAAAACATTTATGGCATGATTTTATCATAATAACTTATCCGATTCGATTGTGTATTTAAGAAACACAATTTAACCAAAAACAGAGATTAATCTAATTTGGAAAGATGATAATATAAAACCATTATCTCTCGAGACTCAATTTTGAACGATTGAAAAAAAGTAAGTCATCAATTTTAATTAGCTTCATTAACATAATTGGAAGTTGTCAAGCGATGGCGGCTGCGAAAAATATATAAAAATCAATCATTGAATTGATACTAATAGTCTCACTGAACCAAACAATGTAGCAGCGCTATCAATTTATTCAAGCCAGGAGTAACGTTTAGGAATGGAACTGAATACTTTCAAGTTGAAGGCAGAGTCAGAGGCGTTAACCACTCTCCTGAAAACTTTAATTGTGAGAAAGGATTCGTATACCGCAAAATTTACAGCTGGATTACTACATAAATACATTGAGTGTACACCAGTTAGAATCAAATTACAACAATAATACTTGTGGCCTCCCTCTTTATAGCGACTTCAACAAGTATTATATTATTATATATTGTCATTTCATTCTAAGTGGTTTAAGAAAAACAAATTAGTTATTTCTAGAAATCAAATGAGTGCTAATTAGAGAACGAAGTAATCTCGGCTGCTGTTACTAAGTCTTATAATACATGCATTGTGGAGTAGATTTACCAGCCTAAGTACATTATACCGAAAAATTAATTCTATTATGTTTTAAAATTAATACCAATGTAATATACGTAAATTGTAATTTACAATAATTAATAGGTTTTTCCTGTTAAAGGAACATAATACAATGATTACACTATAAAAATAATATTGTTAATGCGTTACATAATAAATCAATTAAAAGACAAACACATAAATTAATGTATATTAATTATAATAAAAATAATATTAAGGGCAAATCCATTTTCTGTCCTAATAAACAATAATTTACATATTTTATTTATCAGACAAATAAAAAATAACAAAAAAATCCTTCTATATTTTTAGAATCGTTGCATTTTCGAAACATTAAATCTAAGTATGATGACAAAATTTAAAATTATGAATGAATACTGAGTAGGATTGATTAAAAATATATAATAAAAGTACTAAAAGCACCAACAGAATATGCCGCAAGAATGGCTTCACGATTTCATACGACTGAAAACCCGGAAAATTATAGTTTACATTTTATTATGACCATAATACAATAGCAATGATATATTTATCTACATGTATCTTTAGTTAATAACAATAACATATTAAATCGACAATAAAAAAATTTACAGTTCATTGAATTAAACATCTTTTGAGCGACACTAATATTCAACGATATTATGGTCTGAACTTTATAATTATATAGAAGAAAAAACGAGAAATAAAAACGGTATAATATATTCAATAGTCGGCTACTCATATAATGACTAACAAACCAAATATTTAAATATTTTTAGTAACAGGTCACATTGTAATTACTGTTAAATAGTAAAATTTCACTACAAAATATATTCTCTTTACCGACGACATTGATTAGTGTCTTAAAATACGCAACTGAAAACCCGAAAAGGTTATTAGTCATACTTTTAGACTAATAGCAATGTTTTTATATAGTAACCTACGCATTTTATTAATGTTTTTGATATTGGTGTCTATGTGGTGGGACATGTCTTCTGAGCGATGTTTCCCACATTAGTACTTTTTATTATAACAGAAATTGTGTGTTTGCAAGTATAGTTTTTATAAAGTATACATATGAATTTGTAAGGAATTAGAATTGTTTTGTAATTTGTTTAATATAAAATTGTTAAACAAAAAATTGAGAGTATAATGAATTTGCTCTTAAAATGAAACAATTAAGAGGTTAATTATGAAATAAAGAAGACATATAAAATCTCTTCGGGTATCATTATAAATAGAATTTGTTTTGCCTCACTACTCAATTACAAATAAGTAGTCCATATAATTATTGAGTATAATAATTTATGTTTTAAATAATAAAAATCAGTAGAACGGATCAGACCACCATTTGATTTTTCAATATGATAACATATATTTTACATTATACCGCATCACACCTATTTTCCATGACACCTATTCAGATATTCACACAATATCATAAAGTTATAACTCTCAGTTAAAACGCTTGTTTTCCATTAGTGTATACATACATGTTTTAATAGACTTAAATAAGAACAGTGTTATGAAAATATTGATCTGGAAAATAAATGCTAATACTTGTTCAGTAATATGATACCTTTTCTGAGGAAAAGTTCATGTAGGAAATATACGATATTTAAAACATTAAAGACTTATTTTCAATTTAAAAAAATATTATTACTTGTTAGAGTTATGGAAAATAGGTGTTACTAGCGCCTCATCAATGCATGAAAATAACAAGGAATACAACAAGCAAAATTATTACAATAAACGATATAATGAAAGACGTCATATAAAATATATTCGTAGAAGATCAAATAATTATGTGACAAAAAATAAAATAAAATCAATAGAAAATTATAGAAAAAGTATAGCCATTATTAACACAAATTTAAAAATAAGACAGTATCACTGAAGAAGTAAACGACTAGCAATGAGTCTAATCATTATTAATTAAGGTTTCTATTTTTTACGTTGAGTAAAAATCCAACATTTAAATTGCAGGAAAAAATCTGTTAAGGTTCATTCTTAATTTTGCAAAGCAATCGGGATGAGTTTCATGAAAAGAATATAATTCAAATTAACAACGACTGCGTAAAAAGAGGGAAGCGGGTGTAATAAGATGACAGAAATAAAGTACGATTGCATGATAGAGTCTTAGATATAGCGTTTGTGTAAGAGAGAGAGACAGAGAGAGAGAGAGAGAGAGAGAGAGAGAGAGAGAGAGAGAGAGAGAGAGAGAGAGAGAGAGAGAGAGAGAGAGAGATGGAGTGTATCTCTGTCAGCGAGAGAGATTAAGAGAGAAATGAACGAGAGTGAGAGAATGCTTGAGATAGAGGTATTGAGCGAGCGAGCAAACAGAACAAATAAAAACTATTTTGCACAAAATATAGTTGCTATAATAATACAGTAGTGGTGTGGGAGTCAACAGCGTTACAATATGAATATAGTCGATAAAATGAAGAATGGGCAGTATAATTTAGAGAAAAAAAAGAAGTTAATATGGTGTGGATGATTTCACTATAGAAGTTAATAGTAGTAGATATAGTAATTGAAATAAAAAGGACAGAAATAGCAATTATTGCACTTAAAAAACATACGCGTTTGGAGCGTCGCAGTCGTAAAGAGAAATTGGACCAAGACCTCTGTAAACAGATTAGGAGATTGATGATCAATGACCACACTTAGGCTACGACAGTGTTACAAGTGGAAAACATTGATCCCAATTAAGTATATTTAACTATCATAAATATATAATCAAAATAAAACAAACCTTATAGAGGGGTTATTAAATAGCATGTCAAAAAGACACAAAAAACGGAGTTAGCAAATACATAAGACAGGCAGCTGGCGCGTACTAATATAATTAATAATAAAATAATATATGACAAAAAAAATTACTAGTTTTAAAATATTTTAATCAACTTACATCTTTATCATTTACATGAATATTCATGCACTTACTATGATTTCTATATAAATATGTTAATATTTAATTTTGATTATATTATACAAAAATAAAATTTTCTACTTTAATATTTAGATACAGTTTTACTACAAATACTTGCCATTTTTAATCATGCAAATAGATAAGAAAATTTAACAATGAAAAGTTGTGTTGGGTCTCTGATCCCTTGAACAAACAAGTTCAATGTACAATTGCTTATAAACTGTAAGAATTCTTAAGACACATTATATAAAATCTGCTCTGTTATATATATATTTTCAAACTATTTATTTAATATATATTTTGAAATAAGAACAACAATAATTACAGTATATAATATTAATAATATATAATTTAACAAATCGAGAAATTACCTACGATGGTAACAAATATGAATTTCTGTAGCTTCTTCAAATAGTTAGAACATGTAATTTGTTATATTGAACAATTTTGAATTAATAATTGGTATGCCTCAATTCAATATTTTTTGGTGCTAATAAGTAGTATTCTCATTTTGTTCTTAACATATAATTTATCATTAAAAAAACTAGTTTAAAAATAAGTAATTTGTAAGTAATCATATTTTTTTAATAAAAATTTCCATTTTAATACTGTTGTAAAAGATATTAAAATTACTGATTATTTTTTTAGTGAAGTGGTAATAAAGAACCCAGTTTTAACTTCCATAGACCATTTTACTAGGAATACAATTTATCTGACTTTACATGTCATAATTATATTTAAATAAAAATCTTTGATTTCAATAATTGTATAAACAGGTTATAATGCACCTTTCCCTATAAATCGTGAAAATATTTAAGATACATTTTACACATACGCTGCATTCCATGTGACAAACGTGCTTTCTAACATTTTGATTCATATAATATATATATATTGAAAATTACAGCAATAATATTGACAAATATATAATAGTAGTAAAATATTATTCAATTATTCATACCCAAGGGGTCGTTCACATATTACATAACGCAGAATGTGACATTTTTACCCACAACACCCCACCCTTATAACGCGAAATAACAAAATATCAAACCACCCACGCTATAGTGTTAAGTAACACTTATAATTTTGACCACATACATTTTTTCTCTTACAATACAATGATAATACATCAATTATCATTCTTTTCATTGATTATATATATTATTGTTGTCACGTAAAGATAGTTCGAAGTTTTTCAATAAAATAATGTATTGCATTAATAAAATAATAGCAATTGATTAAACATCGTATTTAATTCAATTAATATTTCTCGTATATACATATTTATATATATGTATGTATATGTCTATATATACTGTATATTTCGGTAGAGAGGCCCTTCATCTGTACATGCATAGTTAAGTAAGAGCACGTAAATCGTTTAATAAATTAAATATTTAATGATTTATATAAGAACACTTAATCGAAACCACCACCCCACCCTTTAACGCATAAAAAACAGAAAAATAAAAAACAGAGCGGCATATTCACAAAATACTAGTTAATTGGACAGCGAGGAAGGTGCACTAAACCAATATATATGTACAAATGACCGCAAATGATCCACAAATGAGTCGATAGCAAAATGTGTACCACAACAGTCGCTACTGTACATAAAAGGCCGCTGCTTACATGACACAGAACGCGAGCAAGAATGTATCATCAGCACCAGAAGAAAAAAAACCTACACACTCTCTGTGTATACAACCTACACAACGCATAGCAAGGTATCCTACTACAGTAGCCCTTTGCCTAAGCCCTTGCACAAATATCCGAACGCTCGTACCTGTTTTACTTGGCCGCTGGCACTATCCCCCCGAGTTGCGTCCGTAGCGGAGGCGGCAGAGTTCTTCCGACTCCCCATAGTTGCCCGACTCACCACCGGGAGTCGCTCCATACTGCTGCTCCGCTTTTGGTCCGTTCGACACGACTGATGTTGGTGGCTGCCCCCACCCCCCTTGTGTTGGCCCACCGGAATGGAGGAACACGAGGTAACCGTCAGCTGCTTGCTGGGTGAGAGGTCGGACGAGAGCTGTTTCGCCGGTTTCTTGGAGAGGTTGGGCAGTCGGTGTTACTTTTTTTTGCCCCAGTTGCCCTCGCTGTTGCACCGTTCAGTGGCTAGGGTGCCTGTAACGTACGAGTGTGTCGAAGGAAAAGAGGTTTAGTAATAGTACTAATTGTTGTGGAGCAGATTATCATCTAGACTTCTAGATAGTTCTCAGTGTATTGCCATTTTAACAGGATTCGTAGGAATGTAACAAATTGTACCAAATTGAAACACATTATCAAGGTAACAAAAAAAATATTCCAAATAAAAAGTGAGTATAATCAATATAGCCATAGGTAATAATCACACAGCTAGTAATAATATTAATCATATTTTCTAATATATAGATTTAAAAACTATGTAAATACCTACATAAGAGTATGTTTGTTAAATATATTATGTTATAATTCTTTTACATATTGTTTAATGTACAATGACGCTTTTTAATACGAGTAAACTAATAACTTTACAATACTTAAGACACTTGATAATAATAAACAATTTTAAGATTTGGAGATTTATTTCGGAATACTGACTCCTACGAATCCTATTATAAAAAAAGACTATAAATTCAATTATAAGTAAGCGGACTGGTTGAACAATACCTAGATATTTGTTCAGTGCTTAAAGCAGAGCTAAAATATAATAACTTTTTATTTAAAATCAACTTTGATCTGCTGTTTTAGTATCGAAAATAATAAACATATAAGCATGCTTATACAAGCTAACTCAGTGTACACCACACTGCAAATTAAAAACCTATAATTACTTATTTCACCAGGTAAACTAGTTTTTGCTATAACCAATTTTTATTAATCAATCATGACATGGGTTAAAACTTTTCCAACCAAATATCACGGAAACTTTCATGCGTAAACATGCGAATTTCATGACAATCACCGACAAATTCACAAAATTTCATATACAGAAAATGTCCCAAACCAAACTGCGATATAATTATAAAATCTTTCCCAGTGTTTTCAACAATCCCACAAGTGAGGCATATCCATATATAAAATAAAATGGATGATTTTGTCTATAAATAGAGTGCTTTGCATTCGAGTAAACAGATATTGTGCATAAGTCATATAAACTTAAGTGATTCAAACATTACTATTGATCCAACTCATGGGACTCTATTTATTGTAAGTGTTTCCCTGTAACAGAACAGCACACATAACGGTTGATGAGAAGCATGACTAAAAAATAGTTCAAAACGAAGTTTAATCCAAGACACAATATAATAAATATACGACATTATATTATAATATAATAGAGTTAAAGAACTGGTTCCTTATTGTTCTGCTGTCTATAACATTATAATATATGAAATAATTAAATAAGTTAATAAAATTATATGATAGTTAATTTTTATTTTCCAATAAAATTTGCTAATAATTTTTATGCAACTACTACCATTTAATGGCGTAACAGTCGAAAATTAGTTTTTGTGTAAGAACACCTGTAGAAAGTCTCTCATAGAGAGACAATAAGTTGCGCCCTGTGGTGTAATTGCACACATTATGAATATTTATCTTTATTATCGCCGTTAATTTGACTAATATATATGTACATATTAAATTTATTCTCATATTTATTACTTGTAAACATAGACCAGATGAGACACTGTGTTTATTTAAGCCCGGTAAATCATGAAAGGACCCCACGCCATAAGAAATAAATATGATAAAAAGAATTATAGACTCTACTTTTAATAACAAAGATTTTCAAAATAATTATTTTTAAAGAAAGACATCTCATTTTTATTCCTAATATAATATTGAATTACTGGAAATTTAAATGTTGCCGAAGAGGTGGACAATATAAATGTATAGAGTAATATAATTAATCAAATGAGCATCAAGTAAATTTGTAGAGAATATAATGATCGATTATATAAATAATTAGTTACCATAGTCGCAGTGCTACAAATGCGTTAAACAATAATTAAATATATATATATTGAATATTGAATGAATGTGACTTGAGATGTAATACGATACCGAAATTTTATTTAATACTCCTAAATTATAAACTTAGTATCATTGTAATTATGACTACATTTTTAAATATATCAATTGACAGACAATTACACGAATAAACAAATGAAAAATATTGATAATCATTTTTATAGTTGGCAGTTGATGAACATTTCCAGATAATTCCATTTATCAAAAAATTCAATATGAACATTTCTGCAGTTTGATCATATTTTTATAAAATAAATTATTTTTCTACTAATAGAACGCAAAATGTAACAGCTAAAAACTGAAACATTATTTAAATATTTCGCTCAGTTAAAAACATATGTTTCATTTGAATTTAAAAAATTCCATTTTTAATAGTAATTTTCTTTATTAATATTAATAATGACAATGTCCTTACAACGGTAAACTCACTATGTACAATATAAAAGCACTACGCTACATATATTTTATATAAATGAGGCCATGTGAATAATAAAAATAGGAAACAAAAGCTTTTAATCTGTAGTCATCTAAAGTTAGAAAACATTAAGTATAATCACCTTTATAACACCTATAATTTTAATATCACTGACAGAAATGCACAATTCAATTGTTTAACAGTATAATATATCTATCTTGAACGTTAGATAACAACCAATCATAATTATGAAAATCTAAAAATAAATTCAATAGCAATTTTAAGAAAGGTCAAGAACAGCATTTAAAAAAATACTTAAGAATAGTTTTACATAATATATTATTAGTTATTAATATTCGGAAAAAATTACTGCCGAAACAACATGTTTAACTTTTTCGATAATTTTTTATTAATTCTAATATATTCATATATAAATTCCAAATTCATTTAAATAAAATCAAACAGCATTACAAGAAATACTGTGTGTAGTCATTAAATGTTGATGTACAAGGATGAATTATAACAAATTAAACTTTAAAAAACACCCACAATTGTGTATGGGCTGCACCTTATATTCTATGTGGTTTAAAGTTAACACCATTTTTTTTATTAATTCATACATTGGTATTTAACATTAAAAAAGAAGAATATTCTTGATAGATTTAAAAATTGAGCAATGTAAGTATACATATATTCAACGAATGAGTAATAGGGCCATCTGCATCAAATTATTTTTTTTTAATTGAAACTTGAACAAAACCGCAAGAGATCTGCCAAACAAGCTTCAACAATTTATTAAAGGCCTATTTATCATCTGTGCTTAATGCCAAAAAATATGCCATGGTAAAAAATAGTTTGATAAGTTTCTATAAAAATTATAAATGTTACTAACACGATTTTGGTATAACTGCCTATAACGAAGATCTTGATTTATATACGTCATCTTGTTATTCGTTCATAGTCTGAAGAATTTGGGAACCAATTTTTGGTTTACGCTGCTTTTGCAAAACTTCACTACAAACAAGCTAGTCAAATATTAAATCTCGACTGATACAAAAGTTTGATTGAGCAAATTTCTCCTGACAAACTCACTCTTTCCTTTGCTGGTAAGTGAGGGTTCACCAGAAGTTCCAGCTTCTTTATCCGATCCCCCCCCAGCGGCAAATCGTCTTGGATCCTGAAATGAAAAAAGAGCCAAACAACGTATATGAATAATTGCACCAATATACACATAATAGAATTAAACCTAGACAGTCCTTCTGACACAATCGATACCAATAAAGATAATAATTATAGTATTAGAGAACAAAGTTAACTATAGACATGTGAAAACATGACAAAGTCTTAACTGTTAAGAGAAAGAATATCTTAAAATGGTATTACAAAATATAAATAATTGTACAAACTCATATATACAGGGTGTCCACGATTTCTCAACAAAAAATCGAGTATATTCATGTATACAAAAGAATAAAATCGAGTATAATGTAGAATTTTTTATTATTGTCTAGATGATAAGAATACATAGTAGTTTTCACTCAACCTTGTTTTGGAATATAATATATTCTTATTAGTTTATATTTATTTAATATGTTTAGCTTTTGGTGGATACCTATGTTTGTAATTTGATGCGCTGATTGCAAATTTATTGGAGGCCACTATCTATCTTGGTAGAGTTTTTCTGTATATGCGATTGATAGCGTATGAACATCAAAAATATGAACGAAAAAATACGTTTGTTGTTAAACAGAAGTAATAAAAATCAAATCCCAATAACATGTTTAACCAACTTAAAATTACTGGAATTTATCTATTTATCTTCACATTTACAGAATTCTGCAAAAACAAGCGCCAAACAAATTCATTTTGGTTCATTGTTGTACATATATTAAATACCTATTATTTTTATTGATATCTCGTAGTGTCCTACCTACACAAAAACGTGTTATTGCTTTATTTATATTACTGCTTAAATATATTCTATAAAAGTCTTTTTAACAACAAATGTATTTTTTTAATTCATAATTAAGGCCTATTAATTAAGGTAGATGATAATTTCATCATCACAAATAATCCGGCATATTTGAACTCAGCACATCAAATTATATAGAAAACCTTTGAAAATTATAATAAATCTGCTGTAATAAAGTTTTTAGTTTTCATGACATCCTACATGTGATGACGTCATCAATCGCTTATATAAAAAAACGACACCAAGAAAAGTGGCCTCCAACGAATTTGCAATCACCACACCAAATTACATAGGAATCTACCAAAAAAACTAAATATATCCGAAAACAAAGTTCACCATCCTATCGCTCGGACTATAGTGACAGATTTCATGTCAATGTTGTTACATCTAGTGATAGTCAAGTAACACACTGTCTACAGGTTTACATTGTTTTGCCAACGAATTTACCAATTGCGCTGCTCTCGCATCTTCTTCGTATAACTCCTTCAATGTAGCGGCTTTTGCTTTGCCTTGTTCGGCTGCATAATTCTAGTGCCATCCATACTAACCGATATAATCTTTCGAAAACCTTTAGATTCACAAATTGCTTTCAGAAGATATACAGCCATCTAACGTCAGTAGTATATGAGTGTGACTTCTAACTCACCGAAACTACCCCCCCCCCCCCACAAATGTAAAAAGATTTACAATTTTCGCGCCAAAATGTATCAACCAATAACAATTGAGTATTTGTTTTTTGGTTGCAATGGTTTTCTATTGGCCGATTTAAACAAGGTCAAGGTCGTTTCCGGTTAAATCGGGGGCGGGGATTCCGAATTAGGGGTTCACAAATTAATTTGTGAATTCCTTCCGCGCCATTTATAAAGTTCGTGCACGCTTGCCTTCAATTAGGATGGGACGGATACTAAGATGTTGGAGTTCGGCTTAGGGCGATATCAATTTATGCTACGCTGCAACGGTGTGTATTTTATACAACACGGCGACTCTAGTTATGTGGCAAACCTAAACTTTCATGGGTCTTTATTTCCGCATGCCCGTCTTATAATCGATCCGCACCCCCTTCGAGTGCAACAGTCACTGCTATGGGCACAGTAATATCACATAAATCAATACAAATAGGAGAAGTGGAGGGATTAGCGTTGGGAACAGACGGTGATAGAGCACTAAAATCTTTGTCGGAGTCACATAAATATATACAGATTGGAGATTCGGCATTCACTTGCGTTGTAACGGTATAGGTTGGCGATTGAGTGGGGTTAGCCTCTTGTGGTATGACGGATGGGGTATTAATCATCCCTACGCATTTCCAATTGGCATATATCTGCATGAAGGAATACGAGTTTGACTATTGAATCGAGAAGTCTATAAACAAAGATGAAAAGTCGTAGCATGGTAAAGTATGATGACGGATTTTCTTTTGAAGACGTGACTATTGTGTATTATATCTCTGTTTAAACTGAAACCGACTGAATTTTTTTTAATGGCGCGGAATGATTTTCCAAATTGATTGGGAACGCCAATTTCGGAATCCCAGCCTCCGATTTACCCGGAAACGATATTGACCTTGTTTAAATCGGCCAATAGGAAGCCATAGCAACCAAAAAACAAATACTCGATTCTCAATGGTTTAAAAATGAAATTTATTTTACATTTGTGGGGGGTGGGGAGTTTCGGTGAGTTAGAAGTTACACTCATATACTACTAACGTCCTAAACGTATGGAACCGTAATAGCCCGTGAACAATGTATTTGGTCATCCCAGAATCTTATATTAACATCTGACACTTTTGAGAAATCTCGTTGAGGGATTCGTCAAATATTACTACGTACTTATCAGTCTTATTTCAACGGTTTACTAACTCTTTCTCAAGAAAGTGAGAAACACCGAAACAAAGCATATAACCATACCTATACCGAGTATAAAAAATGCTATGTAAGTACATTGCAAATACAAAACAAATCGAGTATGGACATAAAATGGATATGCAAATTTCGAGTAAACGTGGACCCCTGTATGTATCTAAATTCAACAAACAATAAAACTAGCATTGTTTATTTAAACATGAATGATTTAAAAATATATACCATTCAATTTAAAAATAATTAAACTCAAACTATCTCATATAATATATATCTGAGAGTTCCTTTATAAAATATCGCAGAATTCTCTTGAAATAAATCGGTTAGCTCTATTACAATAAACAGCAATGTTTTTACGTTATTAAATGAATTACTACAATATTAATTACTATTATTAATTACTACTATTATCACTACATGATTAATTGCAAATAAAAATAGAAAGCATATCACGGAAGCTATATTCCAGTCCTAAGTATCATATTTAAATATTGTATTAAGATATTTAACACATATTGAAAACAACGTTAAATAAAATATATTTAAAGAACAACACATAAAAGAAAGTCACTTCACCTATTATAAAATAAAATCTAGTTAATAGATTTAAATATAAAAACTTACTTACTTCAAAATTAATATCTGTATTCTCTAAAAAACGAGATGTGTATTGATCTTCTATTATATTATAATATGTATCACATAAAATATTTTCCACGTTGATACTCTTAATTATCTTTCTTATAAATAACTTTCTTATGTAATATCTATTGCTCTTTATAGTTCTAATTTAGTAAGGTAATTTCTTAGTTTGTAAGAGACCAAGACGACAAGGCTGTTTAACAGCTAAAGTTTGGGTCTATCTTAATAAAGGTTTATATTTTATTTCAACATGTTTTTCAGAATGTATAAATTAAATGTTGAATACATTTTGTTGTTCGTTAGTATTTAATTAATTACGTACATAAAAGTTTGTAAACAAAAATATTATATTTATGTTTAAAAAATAATATATATAAAACAACTTTTAATTATAATAATGTTAATGTCCACTTTAAATTGAATGAGTGATACGACTCCAATTGAATACTTTTATAGTCTAGAAGATTACGTTGTTTTCTTGTTCCGATAATCACTATCAGGTGATGGCATTCAGAAACCAGAGTCTACAACTGTTGCCAGAAGTAACATTATGTATGCATTCAGGCGGTGATATATCACGTATATAGAACAGGTATCTCACATACATTTTAAATATTATCATAAATTGTAAAGAGTAGGTATATAAGTTACTAAACAATATTACACCTACACATATCATTACACAAATAATAGTATTCATATTATTTTGTAAATGTAAAACTAATTTTTAACATATCTAAATCTGGTCTGCTGACAGAGTTACCAAAAAACATATATCGAAGAATAGTAATTTCCAATAACCATGACAATGTTGGATATGCATTGAGCAATAACGCATTTCTCCATAGATGTCAGAATATTGAGTTACACTAATGCATGAATATAATACATAATATATCAATAGTACAGATAGCAGACTCTATAAAACAAGGAGTGTCAGGTGACACAACAACCTATTCTCCACGAAGCCGAGCTGTGAATGAATTTGATACCTGGAGAGCCAGTAGGAACTCCTGCTGCATCATTTGGATATCGCGGAGATGGATGACCCACTGTTCCCGCTGGTCGACGGCCGATGGATTGACGACGTACACTCCCTCTTTTCCCGGTGACTCATCAAATATGGCGAAACAGAGGGTGTAATCATCATCATCGTCGGCGAATGACCAATGCGACTGTAGAGAGGACGGTGGCACATATAACTACTATAATGGTTCGAATATATGTATAAATATAATACAGAACAAATCTGACACATCGTTAAAAAGAACGATGATAAAACAAATTTAAATTGCACACGAATAATTATGCATCAATAGTACCTGAGCTGACAATAAATAATGCAACAAGTGCATAATTCTGACTAACATGAATTATTAAACAACACTAGTAATATAATGCATTTTAATCGATTTAGAAAATATATATTTATGAAAAATTCCTAAATTATACACTTCAGAATTCCAATTTGTTTTATTAACAACAAGAAAATTATTTTGAAACCAATACAATAAATGATATTCCTTGTTGGTAAAAATTTAACACATCGTAGAATGTAAATCAGAAATAGTAATAGACATGATGATTTATGATAATGTAGCATAGTTTATTCGATAATTACATAAACTAACACACAACGTAGCACCTCGATTTATTACCAATAACTATTATGTTTGCACGTCCAGCGTTGCATATCCTTCTCATTTACATAATATAATGTGTCATAGACGTATGTTTTCATGTTAAAAATCATATACATAGCATGCAAATAATCTAGTAATGTCCAATAAACAAAATATTGTTTACTTACTTGTTAGAGTAGCTGTAAAATATATTATTTCTAAGCATTAATATTTGTAAAGTTTTTACTTTTAAAATAACTGCCAACTGAAAATATAAATATTATTGCATAATTATACTAACCGATTATGACAACTTATCAAAATCAAATAATGATTATAACAATGTATCGGGGTTTGAATAAAAACACACATCTCTCGTTTTATGCTATGTATCATCTATAGTATTTGTATAAAAAATAACCTTTTTATATTTTTTAAAAAGCACAATAAAAAGAACTCACTTATAAAGAATCTAGGCCCAATGAAAGAAAATAGTGTGCATTATTCATTATGAGAAAATATATAATATATACATACAATTGACTCCAACAATATTACTGTTTAACCCTTTGGAAGAATGAGACTAAATGGAAAACTACCGCAAACATATCATATTAACTCACTTCAAATTTCATCTTGTTCACATTGATGGCATTTTTGAACAAATAAGAGCTCTGAGCGAATGGATCCTTCTTCTTCGCTTTGATCTCCTCTGTTATAAGGAGCATCTGATCAAACAGGAACAGACGACGCTCCAAAAACCGAAGCTCCACCGGAGCAAAACTGTCTCGGTGCATTTCGGATTTTGTCGTTGTGGCAACCAGTAGTTCACCTCGTATTCTCATATTGCCCAAAGAGGTTATAACGCCAGGAAACCCATCAATGCGTGCTGCCTATATTGAGCGAAGAAACAAAAAAAGAATAATGATGACATAGACTAAAATAATTAACTTAATAACTGATAAAATAATAATGATTAATCTAATAATATTCTCAACCTCTATTTTAATCACTAAACTCAATAAAAAGATAACACACCAATTTACAAAAGCCTCGCTGCGTATGAGTCGATCCAAATTAAATGTTAAATTGACGTTTTTGTGAAATCCACTCTTTCGCTTTTAGAATTAACCTAATTTAAACACAGTTAAGGAAAACAAAAAAATTTAATCTAAAATATCATTTAATAAACAACATGATTTGGAATCACATGTTGGCATTTAAGAATAATTACTAATGATTTTAATTGCTTTTCTTACATTACATTTTGTTATTCACATGAAACGTACTATAATTTGTTTATCAATAACTTTGTTGTTAAAATTGCAGTTTACAACCTAAAATTATTATTAAAACTAAGTATTGCATAAATGGTCAGAAAACACTCTATGGAGTTATCTTGCAATATGTTTTCTGAGAAATTCTACAATTACAAAGACGCATGATAACGTAACAATTTTTTTATATATCGCGGACTAATATATTATATGACTCTATGTGATACGATATTCAAATTGCTACTATATTATATTTCAAAACAAAAGCAAAACTAATAAGACCGACTTACCTCAAGAATTAACTGGGAGTCCTTCGGTATCTCCTTCATTATATCTAGCGCCTTCCGCCACTGGAACTTGGATGGTAGGTCTGCCCGGTCAGTCAGCTTAACAATCTCCCCCATTGGCAGTTGATAGCGCATGATACGTTGCACTGGCTGCATCAAGTGGGACACTACGTCCTCTTTGTCCCCTACTCGCTGGCGCACATCGTCAAAGTAGTCCCGGTATTGTTCTACAATAAGTGCCGCCTTCCGGTGGTTCTCGCAGTACTTGGAGTAAATACTCCTGAGGCGGGCCCTTGAGTCAATAAATAGTTTGGGGATCTCGTCGGGGTCCTCTGTGGCAAGTCGATCTAACTTCTCTACGAATGTTGAGTGCCAGGCGTCCAATTGAAGCCAGTTGCCCCATAGGATCCGCCACTTATTGGCCAGATCGTCGGGCACGTCGGAGTTGGCCTCCTCCAGAACCGGCATGTAGCGCTCCTTGACGAAAGTCAGTCGGCGGACATAGGCCTGCTCGGAGTAGACGAGTTCCTGGATGGGTTGGACACGTTTGCGGAGCAGTTTTTCCAGCTCGGTTTCACAGGGGTCTTCGTTAACTTCCTCAACGGTTGTAGGTTCTTCTCCTCCCCCTGATGAGGCGGCCAGCTTGCTTGGGGATGTTAGTTCTCCATTTTCGAGGAGGTTGTCAACGTCACCGCTGCATTTGTTATCTTTGTAGACTTCTTTAGGCTCGAAATAGACTCCAGAGTTTTGATCCTTTACATTCACGCACAAACATAATTAAGAATGTGTAAATTATTTCATATACAGAAATGTGTTAAAATAAAAAATATAATAATTTAATTAACAAGTCACAATATACATTCAATAATATAATTTGATGGGCTGTCTTATGGTAGTCTCTATTATGGTAGTCTCCAGAAAGATATTTATGGAATATTTGGAAAACACACTAAAAATACCAAACATTGATTGCCATAAAATAAAACCTTCTTAAACTACAACAGTATAAAGTTTTGAAGTACTAAATAAATTATTTTTATATTATTATTATTATATTAATAACACCATCCAATAAAAAAGGATAAAAGAATTACGTGGAACACAACAATTTCAAGGAGTGATTGTATCGGGCGCGTCGGAAGCTAATTTACATTGGAGCAACTGGATATTTATGAGCAGTACCAACCTCGAAAGGACTCTGCATTATACGCTTACATGGAAATTTGGGATTACTAGTACCCAACTCATTAAGTTTATTACTGAGATGAGTCCAAAGACAGTCGAAAGCTATTTCATCTCGTAGATTTGAAAGCATCTTAAATGTGACTGTATCAATGATTTGGCCCTCGTGCGCTTAGAGATCTTTGAATTTCTGCTGAATTATATCCCACTGAAATTCCAAAAAGAAAATCGCAAGTTTTGATTTAATCTTTAACACCAATAATTCAAGCCCGAATTTTTGTGCCTTGGATTCTTGCATGGCACCTCTAACCACAAGGTTTAAAGCATGGCCATATCAATGGCCTTTATTAAATTATTTTATCATTAAATTGATTTTAACATCCTTTTTTTTGCCCCACACATATTACTGGTCCCGTCATAACATCGATGTATGTGTCGCAGCGTCAATGTACGGTACCATGTAGAGGCCGATAAAATAGTTATGTTATTCTAGATTAGAATCTGCATGGAAAAGTTCTAACATTCACTACCAATTAAGGCTTTGAAGAAGCTGTGGTTTCATCAACCATTATAGAAAAGTATCAATTATTTCAGATATTTTAAGTATCTTTACACAGAATACGCAATGTGTACGATTTAATTTAGTATTTCTACAGGTATATCTGATTTTGCTGTCTTCTCTTCCATCCATGAGACTGATTAGTCTCACTACTAAATAAAATAAGTTATTTAAAGTTTCCATCTTCATCCTTGTGACCCTGTAGTGGAGGACCCTGTCTTGATAAAAAATGAATACTGTGTAAAGGATCAAAAGTTGGCGCCTGTTGGTTGCTTCCTCCTGTATATGAAACGTTGACAACATGTTCCACGTGCCCTTTGTCTGTTGTGGTAACTTTAGTTTATGCAACGTTCACTGGTTTCATTGTAACAGTCTGAAATTTGATAAAGTCAAAACTTCTTGGTGACATCCCACCATGCAGTTGCTAAATCCAGTGAAAATGAACCTGCCATTCTTCTTAGTTTTCGTACAAAAAAAACAATATGCCAAATATGAGACCTCATCATAATGTAATCATAGATAGTAATTTATCAATATTACCTCCACTAGAGGAAAAAATCTGTGTTTAGTGGAAATTTCCATCCTACACTACAGTACTGGCCAGAATGGACGACTCACCATGTATTTTTATGTTTTTTAATCAGAATTGGTGATAAATGTAATTTATTATAAAAATGGCACAACATTACATACAAACTAAATGTTAAACATCATGATATAATGTACAGGTACTAAATTGTTAATATTTACAATGCTAAGTTGTCAATACTTAGAGTGCATGCCTTTGTTTCGGAGAACAGCTTGTATTCGCCTTGGCATTGAAAGGCACAACTCTTCACAGTAATCAATAGTAATGCCGTGAGTCCATACTTGTTTGATAGCCTCTTTCAATTCATTAATTGAAGTAGGGTTGGTTGCGGCAA
>JAUZND010054631.1:0-18980 GCA_034780555.1 Coelogynopora nodosa | reverse complement strand
AAGATATCTAGGTACATTGTGACTCATATACCTCAAGCATCAATTATTCGCTTGTCTGTGCTTGATCGATACAAAATCACTTTGATATGGATGAACAAACAGCTGGCTAGACAAAAAAAACACCTTGATATAGGCGAATTCTCGATATAGGCAAACTCAAATAACATATAAAAGATAGGAAAAAAATTCGGGCCATTTGAAAAACCTTGATATAGACGAATGTTTGATATAGGCGAATCCTACTGTATGAATATTCAAAGAATAACTTCTAAAATATTACAGAATTGTTTAATGTATCATGACGTCGTTGCAAATTTAAGTTAATCTATTAAAATGGATTTTAGTTACGATTCTATATATGGATTGTTCAGCACTGTTTTAAAAATATGGTCTGGTTAAATTGAATAGATTTTTCGTGTGAAGTATTGATTTTTTCTATTTGTATATACAGATAAGAAAAAAGAGTTTCATCATGTAAACATAATCTACGGGTGTCTTATCAGGTATGTGAACATAATCTACGGATGCCTCATCAGGTATGTGAACATGATCTAGGGATGTCTCGTCAGGTATGTGAACACATTCTACAGATGTATTATCAGGTATGTGAACATAATCTACAAATGTCCAATCAGGGGTGGATAAGGTATTTTATATTTAATATTTTTTTATATCGTTTTTGAAGAGAATAGCAACTTTATCTATAGTCTAATACTATAGCACAACTATTGATATTTAATATAATTTAAAGTTATAGTTGAAGAAATAGTTAATAGTTAAATAAATCAACCTAAACAATATATTAATATTCTAATTAATATTCTCCCAAATGCAAAAAATATATATTTAGTCTGAGTTACACATTTAATGTTAATAAAAAATTAATTAATTAATTGAGTTTCTAAAAAAAATTGTAATTGTCTGCAACCTACATTTTTAGGGATATTTGCTAAACTGTGTTTTCTTTGTGTTAAACTGATGTAAAAATTGAATTATAATTAATATGCGATAAAAGTTATAACTGATTATTCAAACAGTAAAATAGCATTTTAACAATTTTTACAATATAAAAAAGTATTCATATATATTATCATAAAAATTAATATAATCTAAGCGAATTTTTATATGTTTTTATATTTTGCAATTGTACATATTTCATATATTGTAAACAAATATATATTTTATAATATAAGTAAAGTTTTACACAATTCAAATTACAATGCAGTGGGTAAGCATTTAATGTATAACGGTTATATCAGTTTAACACAAGGAAAACACAGTTTATCAAACATTTATAAGAGAAAGAGAGACAAATTACATATACCCACTGTTAGTATATATGTTAGTATCGTATATATATGTATCGTATATGTCATACATACAGTGAACTGTCTTTCCGTGAACTGGTTCAGCTGCCCATTTAACGTATATCAACATTATAAAGCAGCATATAGCATACCGTTGGCACAGTGGGTAGAATGTTGGACAGCTATACCTACTGTTGGTGGTTCTAATCCCGCAAGGTCTTCGTGTTTGATATTTTGTCATTTATTAAACAAAAAGTTATTTGTAACCAATAACACGAAATATTGAAAACACGAATAGAAATTAAAACTTTAAAATATTAAAACTCCTCTCGACGTCCTCTGGCCTATGTCAACGCAAACTATCTACATCAACGCCAAATATATACGTCAACGCCAAAGTATATGTCTAGGTCGACCAAATGAGGTCCTCAAAAGGTCCTCTGGCTTAGAGGCTCTCCTCCTCTACTACTTGCCAAAATGAAATGTGCCATTTAAACGTAATACTTAATATCAAATTTACTCAGATTTATATCTAATTTATTCTAATTCATGTCCAGATCTACCTGCTGAGGAATATACTTCAGTACTATAGTATATTTGAAAGATTTCATTTATTGTTACTTTTTCTTTTCTAATCTATTTAATGGTTTTTGATACTAAAAGAATTTATTAAAATGTTACTTGAGCAGTTGAAAGTAGATGTATATATACAAATTGTTTACAATGTTTTATATACAGTAATGGAGTTGTCCTGAAAACAGTTAAAACCGTTAAATGTAAAAGTAATTTGTGATCAATGATGATAAACTGCACAAAAATATAGTGAACTAATAATATGCTTTAGGTTATTATTTCAATGTAAATAAAAAGTGTATACTCTAGTCATATTGAAAAGTTTTAATTCAATTTATTCATTTTTTTATAGTTTAAATACGATCTTTTTATATCCATTTACAGAATTATACGCCGTTTAATACTATATGTAATATCATGAATTGTAGGCTTTTGTTAAAATAGAATTCGACATGAATAATATTTACTAATTTTAAACATAGTCGAGCTACTTCAATACACTATTGCTTATTACATTTTGTAGCTTGGAAGGAATCAGGTACTTTGCCAACATTACATCATTCAAATTGTTTGGAAAAAGTGTTCTCAAATGGAAATGAAGGCTGCAATAAAGAGAAGCGTACAAAGGCGAAGTACATTTCCCCCACGGTCCGCTCTATGGCGCAGATTGCCCAAATCTAGTCGATTCTCTATTATTTATTTTGATGATTTGTTTTCAATTTTAAATTTGATTATATTTCAATTAGTTGCGAATAACAATCTGTTTTTATACTAAAAAGTTGCAACGACAAAAATATAATCAATTTAAAAACAACACTAATATTAAGGTATAACGAATCTCACATATCTCACAAATCCTTTCTACATAATATTATCTGTAATATTTTAAAATAATTAATAATGTAAAATATAATTTTCTTGTTCTAGCTTTCTTCTTTATATTAATTTGCATATAATACGTAAGCAACATTAATAACTTAAAAAAATAAGAACCATCGATTATAGTCTAATACACTCACTAACATTGTTTGCGTTCGGTCAACAAATATTTATATATGTATAGATGCAAAGCCATTTGACAAAATGAGTTAATAAATATTTATTGATGACAGTTACGGAAATCACGTAAGGTCTTCTACTTAAGATACGAGACTATATACACAGTATAATGGTATATTTATAGCGATATTTTAAAGCATATTAATATAATTTAATAATATGATATACTAATACATAAGTATAAGTAATAAGTATATATAATAGTATATAAATATTAGTATAATAAATATATTGTAATAGTATAAAAATAGTATATATATAATATATATAATAAATAATTATAATTAATATGGCTATAATAATACATTATTTTGATTAAAGTTAAATAAAATGTACCCAATTTCAAATATCGCTTTTTAAAATTTATTGTTTATTAAATTTTGCTAATTTTTATTTTGTTTCATCCATCATATGTTTACCAATCATTATCGTTTCAACACCTGCAACATAATCTTTAAGGAAATTTAAAAAAAACATTATATATAACAAGATATTATAGTATATAATAAAATACACAAAACATTAATAGTTTAAATCAAATTAAGCATGGAGGGGTTTACATCAGGAATGACTGAAGATTACATAAAATGAATACAATCAAAACAAATTTGATAGACTTCCTTTTATATGTATTAAGTATTTGAACTATCATTAGGAGAATAGCAAAAACACAAAGAGAAAACAAATATTATAGAAATTATAAAGTATTTTAGAAAGATATATTTTAAAATGACAAAGTTTTCCAACACCGATCGATTAAAACAAATAAGTGACCAACAATAAGTGGTTTAAAATATCTTCACCTGAAGGAAATGCAATATGCAAGGTGTATGTCCGGTAAAGTCAGTTTGTTTGTGAATTCCTGGGGTGAAAGAACAATGAATATTTTTTCACAATTTTTGCTTCTTTTGTACTTATTTCAAAGATCGCATAACTCCAGAACGTTATCATCAAATTTCCCCATATTTTGGAATCAATTAGTGGTCTCATATCATTCACTAAGTTGGTAACAAATGAGAGTATGTTGTCAGTAGTAGAACCTGGCACATGAAATAGGCCTTTTTAACTTTATTGTCATTGTTGAAATGGTATCAATATCAAAGCGAGTATTAATAGGCTGCTCTTGATCAACAGTAAGTTTTCCTAGACATTTATGACGAGAAAAACCTTTCGAGCTTTTAAAATTAACTGAGCATGTGGCACATTTGATTTGGCAGGTTGCTTTTAATTTTAAATGTCGGTCAATACGGGCCTTATTAACAGAGGTAAAACCACAATTACACACCTGGATAGTGCTTGGTCCAGGTAGGGGCGCATCGCACGACAATTTTGACACAGTTTGTGTTGACTGCCTGAGAGGCACGTTCAAACTGTGTTCACGTAGTTAAGAAAAGATCGGCTGAGGAAGATCTACAGGGTTGGAAACATTTTTAAAATAACAATGACTTTTTATATAATGCACACACATTTAGTATATAAACTAAAATGTGAAAAATCATTTAATATAAATTAAAGCTGACTATTTAAAGAATAATAAGTAAATATGTTCTACCAATTAAACGGAACATCAACAAAGCTTACTAACATATTTTCATACAGGACACATGTTAATTCTGATTGTATAAACAATTGCAAAGATTGATGCTTCCAAAGTGTACATATTGGTAATCAATAGAAAGTAACGTTTAATATACAAAAAAGAGGTTTTATATTATAAAAAACAGATCTATGTTACTTGTAATCTTTTTTTCGAATTGTGCAAGTATAGTTTAATCATACTGTATAAGTAAATATTACCAAATAAAAGTAATACTAATTATGTGGTTATTTAAAGATTTTCAAAATAGTTTTACAAATGGAAATACACAATAAAAATGAACAATTAATCAATTGGATAGAACACAACATTTTTTAAGTAATCGTTTAAAAATCTAATCAAATTGTAAATATGTGAATTAGTGCAATGAAAAAATATTCGATATTTTATTATTATTTTAGTTAGATAAAATTATTTTAGCCACTTAGAAAAAAATCAGTGTAATACATTCCATCGTTCAACCAAAAACATCAATACAATTTTAAAAGTTTATAATAACTAAAAATAACATACCAATGAGAAGCGAGCCGCAGTCAAGAAGTTGACATGAGCGGTAGAGATTGACGGAGTTAGGGGTGGAGAAGTATGCACCTTGTCATTCCTTGGGCCGAGTGACCAACTGATCTTGAATTGGACAGTTTGTAGCTTAAAAAGAAAAACATTTAAAATAATTAGAAATACACTATATTCAAACAATTTTAAAATTTTAAAAACTGTCATCAGTTCAAATCAAGAAAGTAATTATATAATTTACCAAAGTAGGTTTCAAATTATCTGTTAGCTAAAAAGCAATTCAACAACAATAATAAATTATTTATTTACCAGTTTCTGGCACAGTTAGTAACTTTAAAACTTTTAATAATAAAAAATTAAATGTCGAATCATATATTTTCTAAAGACTTGTCGAGGCATTTTTATTTTCCAAAAAATAGATCAATTAGTATAATTTTTATGACCTGATTACATCATAAACTCCAGTTTAGTAAAAACCAGCAGAAAAAATTATGCCTTATATGCTATATATATATATATTTTTTTATAAATATATTTTTTTAAATTTATATGCTATATTTTCAATGTGACATACGCACAAAGTGGATTATTTTTTCATGCAACACGAACCTATCAAAGGTCGCACACTCGACGGACACAGCTGTCTGCCAGGTAGAGATCAGGTACACTGCTGGGATTCGAACCCGCTACCATCACACTAAATCACCAGCGCCTTAACCGACTGGGCTACCTCTCCCTATTAGTATTAATGACCTATTGTATACAATATATGCTATAACTTTTGATCAATTGAAACAATTAACATGATTATTTTTATTTCTAATTCCAGATCACTAGACGTAGCATATACTAGTATAGTATATTTAAAATTGTTTTACTAATTGTACAAATTGCGTACATGTTACAGCTCCTAATATCATCAGCAAGTAAAAAAAAAACCATATGGGGTATAACGTATTTCAATAATAACACAATTTTCTCTGTTATGTATAAATTTAAAAGTTTTTAATAGCTTCAAATAACATACCAATGAGAAGGGAGCCTCTGCCCAGAGGATAACTAGAGCGGTAGGGATTGTCGGAGGTAGGGGTGGAGTGAGTGAGTGGTCTGGGCCAAGTGACCTGATCCTGAACTGGACCATTTGGAGCTTAAAAACGAAGACATTTTTGAAAAAATATAACAAAGGTCAAAATTATGATTGCACTATTACTTAAATAGGTTATGTTTAATTCGGATATGTGAATGTCAACTGAAAAGTTTACCTTTTTAAATGTACAAATGCTAAAACACAAATATTCAACATATATACGATAAGGAGTGGCAGCTGATAATGTGTAAAATTATATTGCTCCTTACCTTCAAGGTTGACAGTCAGTGTTGTCAGTGCTGGGAGATCAGAACAAATGAGATAATCAATCTCACAATCTTCCCACACTAGATTGGACACTTTTTTCCAGTCTTTAATTCAACTAAAAAAGTACAATATATAAAAGAAAATGAAAATCTAATATGTGACATTTTATCAACACATTACAATAGTTTAACACATATAAAACAAGTACTTTTTTAGTTGTTAGTATACAGCTATAATTGTGGGAGGATGGTTTGGCACATCGTCATTTCACATTATAAGGGTGTGTGGTTAAGAGAAAGGCTAATTATCACACTAAAATATATAGATCACCCCTAAACAAATGTGTCAGTATGGATTAGGTATATCATAAAAGTTATCACTTATTAATTAACATATATTTTCAATGATCAGATATCATATATTTCAAAGGTATACAGTACACAATGTGAAAAAAACTAAACTTTAATTAATAAAAGTCATTAATGGTAGACAATTAATGTCATGGTAGTTGCTATACAAAGGCATAGGGGTCGAGGTAATAGCCAAAGTCATCTGGGCGGGTAGTTCTAATGATCAAAGAATGATGTTAACAAAAATATAAAAAAATGAATACATTAAACATTTGTTTACACTTATTAGTTACAGATTATGATTTTTTTCCCGGTGCTAAAGGTGGGATGGTCGATCTGAGTTAGTGTTGGCCGATGTTAGTTTAGATGAATTCGGTTATTAACACGACCCCTTACTTTGTAAATAATACAAATATTACATTCCAGGACCTAGTAATTCCAGCAAATAAAATTAATTCTATATTAACATAGCTCATGTTTTCACAATTAACTGATTTTTTAGTTGTTAGTATACAGCTATTATGAATAATATTGGAAAAGTTAATATTCAAAAAAAAATTAGTAGTACATTTATAGGTCAGTGAGTCAGAAATGAAAAGTGTTGGGAGGGTGATTTGGCACATTGCCATTTTACATTATAAGGGTGGGTGGTTGAGAAAAGGCTAATTATCACACTAAAATATAATGATCACATCTATAGATTTTAATTTATAAGGTGGAACGGTAATAACCAAAGTCGTCTAAGTCGATGCTAACTCAGAACAACCCACCCAATGCCCTTTAGAGTTGGGAAAAATAATCATAATCCATTAATAATAAGTGTAAACATGTATTTATTGTAACATTTTTTTTTAAATAATGTCATTCTTTGATCATTTAATTGAATTACTTACCCATCAGAATGACGATACCACTGTTTTAAAATCAGACGTTAAAGGAGGCACGATTGTACTAAAGTTTATACTATTGTACGAAGCACAACATAAACTTAATCAAATTAGACAATAAGTGTTCTTATATCCCTTCACTTGAAAAAATGCAATATCTAAACATGAGAAATATAAACGATATTATTGTTATAAAATCCGCCAATAAAGGAGACACTATTGTTATAATAAATATATTTGATTACTTAACGAAGCACAAAATCAACTTAATCAAACTGAACAATACGTGGTAAAATATTTCTTTACCTGAACAAAATTTTATTTGTAAAAATCAGAATGACTATAACATTGTTATAAATCAGCCGATAAAGTAGGCGTTATTTTTATAATGAATACAATCCGATTACATAACGAAGCACAACATAAACTTTATCAAATTGAACAATAAGTGGTCTAATATCTCTTTACTTGAAAGAAATGCAATATATAATAAGATAACCTTGTTATAAAATCAGCCAAAAAAGGAGACACAATTGTTAAAATAAACAAATTTGATTACTTAACGAAGCACAAAACCAACTTAATCAAACTAAACAATAAGTGGTCTAATATGTCTTCAACTGAAAAAAATGCAATATGTAAAAATCAGAATAGCAAAGAGATAAAAAATTATTTTAAATTTGTATATTACATTATTTTATTTTACATTTTTAATTTATTAAAAAGCTTTGTAATTAAACAGATTATTATTAGCAGTGTACTATTAGTACTTGTTAAGAATGTGATTGGATTTATTTCAATAAATTATTTAATTATTGGACAATGGACAAATATATGATATAATTTCATTAATAAAATATGTTTGATATTTTGCATTTACGAAATCTATTGTAGTGTTCAAAAATTGTTACCAGAATGTATAATGTGTTAGATTAGTATACCTTTATTATTGTCACATGTTAAAATGATAATATGATAAACCAAAATAATAATGTGTTGCAGCAACTCCCACATTATTGAATCATCTCAGAATGACTTGCAAACATGAACAATCAATAAAGAAGACCCTCATATTTCCAAAGTTGTCCAAAAGCATAAGTCGTTTTTCTTATTGTAAATAATCAGCTTTTTTATGTTAAAAAGTTGGTAGATATTAAATTAATTATATACAAAATACATTTTGTTTCAATTATAATTATATAAAACCGACTTTTTGTAAAAAATTCATAGATATTATCTATGTGACATACATATTATTATTATTATTTTTATTATTATTATATATCTATAAAGAAATATATTTCATCCAAATTACTGGAACTTAAAATTATATATAATATATATTATATATATATATTAATAATATATTAATAATATATATGATATTATAATATAATATTAATTATAATACATAAATAATTAAATCAAAATAAATTTTAATTCAAGAAACATTGGGACTTTTGGTACATTACAATATAAATACTTATGTAATGCTGCATAGGAGAGGAGTATATATATTTCATGCAATACAATTATGTATTGATAGTGAAATGGAATAAGAATAAACCAGTCATTGTTGTCACCAATCGTTCATATTGCCAACAACTTCTGTCATACGAAACTCAGCTATTAAATGACTATCTATTTGTGTAAAAGAATATCCTCTACCCAGTCCAAGCAGGTTTTCGGAAGGGTCGCTTCACTGAGGAACAGATCAAGACCACCATAACATATATCTTTGATGACCTTCAATCACAAAGTCTTCCCTGCGGACTGCTTTCCTCTTAGCCGATTTATTGTGTGAATACGACCAGGTATGGAGGAAGGCGCTCATCTCAAAACTCTCCATGAAGAGCATCCCACTTGTTTCATCCGTTGGATCCGGGTCTTTCTACTATACCGCCGAGCCTTTATGTCCTAGGACAAGACGAAGAGCGACTCGAGGATCTTCTCCGAGGGCCTCCATTAAAGCTCAGTCTTGGCTCCGACTCGGTGGCTTGTATGTATGGACGACCTCCTCCACGGAGCCTCAATCAATGTCTGTCACACGACGTTTGGCGCCCAGGGTATTTCTTTCGGAGCTTGCAAGAGAGCACTCCAATCCTCTGCATCCTGGCTTGTGCACTTGTGCGACATGTGGAAGGTGTCAACCTCAGCCCAACAAAATCGGTTGTCTCTTTTCACACCCCCGACCCTCGAGAAGTGAACGGGAAGGTGACCCCCTCCATCATTCTTGGGAACATTTGCGCCCCCTTTTAGCTGTATCTTCGCCTGCTCGGATTCCACTTTTACTGCCAAGTGACATTCAACCACCACGCGAAGCTGACCAGAATTAAGATTTAAGGCAGGGTCAACATTCTTTTCTGTCTGACAAGCCGCACCTGGGGGCGAAACCGGAGATCAACGGTTTGCCGCCGTTTAAGGTGCCTCCTGCTAGCTTGCAATGGCAGCTGACTCAAACTGGGAACTGGTGAAAGTCCCCCACATAGTCTGAGCCAGGATTATCACCGGTTGTTGGTAAAAGCAAAAGTTCTTATTATTGCAAATAATTAGGTTTCTTACTCTTATAAGCAGGTATATATATAATACAAATACATTATTATTATAAACATTTAAAATATAATTTAAAAAACCTAATTTAAAATTATTGTAATATACTACACAGTATTTCCTTCTTGGTACTAATTCCTTTACTCGTAATAATGCATATCTAACATTTCACAATTTTTTCTACTTTATATTTATAATTAGAAACAGCGTCGAATTCTAAAATTAAATTGACAAATAAAAAGTAAACGGTTTATGCATTTAACACTTTTGACAAAGCGATTTATTGAATTTTGTACACACTTTTACTTTGTGAAATTATAAAGCGATTCGTTAATAATGATACACATTTTAAACTTTGTGAATTACAAAGCAATTTTATTTCCGAGAGAACAAGACTGTGTGGTCAGTCGAGTTCACAGGTGAAAAGCAGTCTGACACGCAGGCTTTGAGCTGAAGCAAAGGTGTTATAAAATCCGCCGATATTGGAGGCGCTAGTGTTTTAATGAATACATTTGATTACATAAACGAAGCACCAAATCTACTTAATCAAACTTAACAATACGTGGTCTAATATCTCTTCACCTTAAAAAATGCAACACTAGTCCAGGCCATATGTCATTTAATCATGTGTAAATGTGTAATTATTAAGACCATTACCACATGTAATTATAATATCTGCATTTTCACCATTATATTCGAGTAAACAAATAATTTCTTGAAAATTATGTCTTTAATTTTTACAGTGAAAATGTAAAAAGATACAAAGATAACAGTGTGAAAAAACATTGTGCGAAGTAAACATTTATTTTTGTAAGTTTACCATTTTACTCTACCAGAACATAACTGTTCAGGATCTAGAATAGCATTTAAATGCAGGATTAACCGGATTTGTATTTCTTAAAATAGCCAGAAATCCACGAACTAGCTGCAACCTGTTTATTTACAAAAATATATCCATGACTAACTGTAATAATAAGTATAATATTCTAAAGAATATGTGTGCAAAAACATAGCCATAGCTATTGCTATTGCGTGGAGGGAGGGGGGGGAGTAGGAAAAATATACTTATGTATGTACTATATACACATATAGCCTATGCTATAACTTATGATCAATGCATTCTATTGACTTGATTCTTTTTTGCATTTTATTTCGGATCACAAGATCTATATTAGTTTTGTACATTTTATAATTACCAAGTACAGCTAGAAGTACCTAGTTTAAATGCTATTTGAGTAATATTAAAAATTTCTGGATATTTTAATAATTAATTTAATTATTCAAGTTAGCCTATATGTACATATATAATTTACGATAAACTTATTTTTTCTATTAATGTTGTAAGTTTTAGCTCCTATTATCATCGGCTAGTATGAAAACCGAAGGGGGGTATAAAATAATTCAATAATAACACACTTTTTTTAGTATGTAAAAATATTTAAAATTATAGTTAGATAAAAGTATTTTATCCTCTGAGTAAAAAAATCAGGGTCAAACATTACATCCTTCAATCATAAAAACTTAATTTATTTGAAATAAAATTGCCATACCCCCCTCCACATGCCAAGTGTTAAATCAGAGAAATCCTTAATCATATAGGCTACCTTTTTATGAATTTTATGAATATTAGCATATTCTCTAATAAACAATTATACTAATAACCCCAGAACTTGAATGTTTCTATATTATATCATAAAATATATATGTATCTGATCACATATTATGTACTAACTATATCTAAATGGAAAAATCTAACTAAGCCCATTATCTACAAATGTATATTATTATCAAATATTGGAACATGGTTTTGGGACATAACAATATAAATACTTATGTAATGCTGCATTTTCAAGCAAATATAACTTTACCAATCAATTAACCAATAAAAGAGTTTATTTTATGCAAAAAAGATAGTTTGTTGATAATGAAATGGAATAACAATTAACCAGTCATTGTTGTCCTCAATCATTTCCTCATACTGCTAACTGCTTCTGTCATACGAAATGTGGTGGTTGGCGTTTATCAATTACATAATCAATACATCAGCAACAATGCCTGTATCTGTAAAATGAGCCGTCACAATTATTGCCCTTTTGCAATCCATTGTGACACTAATTATTCGCATACACATGACAGACCACTAAAGAGGTTGGTTATCCCTAACATGTCCTTCAAAATACGCTGAACAAAGAGCTGGTTGTGAACACGGGATCAAAATTTTTAATCGTAATTTGTCCATTAAGTCGAAACAGAACCAAAATCAGATGCTAAAAATGCAGTTTTGCATTGCATATTCGTTGTTTCAGATTCTACTATATTAATGCAACCAAATAGTTGTACACTATATATAAGGAGTTATTATAGACTGACATCTACTTCTTATTGTGAAGTCACCATATAATATGAATTGAATGTTGTATATCAATTGTAAAGCTAATTTATTTTAGGAATTATGTAAGTATATGCGATTATCTATTTTTTTATATTAACTCTAAGTTTTCAACAAAACAACAATTACAGAAAAAATATATATACATACATATATATATTACACATTACACATTACAACCCACAGCACGCACGATTTCCTGCCTGGCACTTATGCATTTCTATATAATGGTGTACATTTTAAATGTTAACGTTTGTATATGCTTTGTATATAATACAGCAATGTCCCCATCACCTCGTCACCGCAAGATTACGTATAGCAACAACAAAGTGGTTGAAGCAGCAGTCAAGTTGGCTGACCTCCTCACCACCACAGCAAACACCAGCAGAACAATCACGAGAACCAGCATAAGTTCTCCAACAAATGAAACTAACTGCAGTTGCTGCCATATCATTAAATAATCTCCTACTGACTCGCACCTAAGACCGAGCAATGATGAAGACCATTGAACAACCAAAGAAAGACAAGTTTTTCTTTTTGTAAATCTGTTTGTAAATCATAAAAGCAGGTATATATATAATGCAAACTATTAAAAAATTTAGAAAATGTAAAATAATCGTATATGACGTTATTATTTTACAATATACAGGATTTCCTTCTAAGAATATGTTTCATCAAATAACGCAGTATTTGTGACTTTGGACAAATGATAATAATTACCATTATTCTTGCAGTAATCAATAAAATGCTTTTTTAATTATAACATCTGTTATAAAAATATACCAACTGATAAACTCACCCATATTGACAGAAATAGTACGATTAAAGCCACATTCGGTTCTAATATTAAAGAGCATGCTTCATTCAACCTTTAAAATAATTTCAACATTAATAATAATAATTTGTTGAATAGTTAAATCTAGTCATATACTATCATTTATATAATATGTGCATTACACATTATTGTTTGAAAACGGTATTTAACAATCAATTTATAATATTACATTTGCGAAACTATACGGTGTTGAACGCCTAGTTAGATGGAGGGGGGCCAAACATATTTAATATAATTTAACTTTTTAGAAAAAAGCGCTAAAATTACTTCAAAGCACACCCGCACATCTTTTGGTGTTGCAAGGCGTATAAATAATATTTAAATAATTATTCAAAAATAATTCCAGAATGATAAAAAGAAAAATGGCAAGAGAACATACCTCATAATTCGATGCTCATATCAGTAGTAGACTTCAATGTAGATTCATGTGAATGCTGAAAGAATTTTGTACCAGTGACGAGAGAATACATGTAAACAAAGTTGAAACAATCTTCAGAAAACAACATGAGCTGCAAATCAATAACCGTAATAATGTGATGAACAGAACTCTGCATTATATTATAATCCAACACAAAGCTTGATTATTGCTTTACTATAATATTACGTAATATATATTATTCACACAAGATATTATTAAACACATTTAGAAAATAAAGATACGTATAAAGATACTGTCACACAATCATTTATTTTAAACAGACTTTATAATAGTCAAATGAGTGTTTGTACATGAATTTTATTTTTGCAGTAATCAGTAACATATTTTTGAATTACGCCCGCTATAAAAATATTTTTAAAATGATACATACACTCACTCTTATTGGCAATAATACTGCGATTATGTACAATGTCGTATTCATTTACAATTTGTTTATTTAGTGTATGTTAAATATTTCTGTCATGAATACATTTAGCATATTTATGAAAAAGATTCAATCCTATATTGTTTGAATAAATATTTTGCATTATAGAAATGTAATCCACATCTATTTTTAGAGATTTTCATCTTTCGTCATTAAATATTTTCACTTTTCATTTAATCTCACATCCAATATATAGTTTTCTATATTTTAATATTTGAGAAAGTTATGCACTAATTTAATAACACTAGCTAAATGGTTAAGTCATAACAGTTGTTATAAAAAAACATTAATATTTGAATGTTACAATTAAATGAATGATGACATCATTATTAATTATTTTAAAATTATAATATTATACTGTACATTGTATATGGATTTATTAATGTATTAATGAAAAAAAATTATTTAAATATATCAATCTACAATATACTATTTTCTGTATATTACCTATTGAATGACTTATTCAATGACTTATTAATTAATTATGACTTTTTGAATTGCATTAATGCAGAAACGAAGTGGAATTTATATTGTTAACTAAATCTTAAACTACGCATATTGCAATGTATAGTTAAATGTATAATTATTTTTAGAGAAAAAAAATCACGTTTTGTGGTGTTAAAAAATAACATTAAATCGATCCGATGTTTATTAATAATAGCAGTCGCTTTTTTATGTTATTAAATAAAAATACGAAATTGTGTAGTGATTAAAAATACCTAAAAACAATGTATTTAAAATAATGTAGAATTTTGATAATCAAACTTAATTCGCTAACGCTTTTATAATCAAATTTAATGTAAAGTAGATCAAAAATTTAATGGACGTTTTTCTATTATTAATACAACAATTACACAAAAATGCAATGATTACGTATTATTTATGAAAATATTGTTAATATTTATTAACTGGTATTTTTGAGTATTATATAATAGAATTATTACATTTTAAATTATAACTATCAAAATGCTCCATATAATGAACTTATTCATTTGAATTTTACTATATTTTCAATAGACTTCAAATATTTATTATATTACCATTTATTTATTAGTTTATAAATGCTACACAATTTGTATATTGCAATTCTTACAATTGGTAAAAATTTTAAAAAACAATTATTTGTAAAAACGAAGTTTTGGATAAATATATTACCAAATAATATTCAAATAATGTCATCAAACAAATTTTATCTGTACGTTATTAAAGGATATCAATTAAAGGATATCAAAAATCCTTATTATTTAGGAAGATAAATAATTATTAACATTTTAAAATCTAAAATGATTATTTAAAGACATTTAAATGTACAGTTATATTATAATTGTATAATCGATGTAAAAATATCGCACTATACCTATATATATTGTGAAAAATGGATGAGGTCTATTTATTAATGGCTTAATTAAACTTACTTAACCACACTAGTTTGTAATTGGAATAGTTGTTTTTAAATTAAATTATTACAAAAAAAGATATTGCTACTTATAAGTTAATTAGTACAATTTATTTTGTTATTAAATAGCTATGCTAACTTTAGTTATTACTAATTTAAATTAAAGTTGACGGTAATGTAATAATACAATAAAGTAATACACAAATACATTAATTTAATTTTTTATATGGTACAACTTCCATTTTAGAGAATAAATATAACTTTAAAAGTATACTATAATTAGGATTAGTTACGATTTGTGTTAATTACTAAACAGTTAGCTGTCTAAACTATTGTTTTGCATAATGATTATTATAAATGTATATATAATAAAACATATATTGAATGTTCGAATCAGTGTTCAACTTAATCCAAGAAATAATTCAAAAATTAGTTTCGTAAATAAATACTGATATGACTCAGTGTTATGTAAACTTATATTATTAGCAAGTTAATAAATATTTACAATTAATTAATAAATATAGATACATTAAAACATAACGATTTAATAAACTAGTAATTTATTCAGTATACATTTTATAAACAATATAAAGTATTCAACAATGCTATAGACAATTAACTAGAATATATTTTACTACTCGTAGTACATTTTAAAAATTAGTTAAGTCATACCATATCAGTATTTTCATAACTTATTCCATGAAATATCAATTGAAATCGTGTATCAACTAATATAATATTAGTTAGATTAAAATTCAATAAAACAACGAATTTATAAATTGCTTATTTGACGGATTTTAATCTAAGATTAATAGCAACGAATTAGTGTCTCGGTAATATTATTAATAAAATGTGTTAGATAATCAATGTTTTAATAATATAGCGGATAAAATAATGCGTACTATAGCAAAAACAAATTTAAGGGTTTACTAAAAATAGAAAAGCTAAAAGACAAGAACAGTTATAAAAACACATACAATACGTATATTATAATATATTAAATCAATTATAAATAAATATATAAATAATATTACACGTTTTATAGTAATGCAAAAAATCTAAATATAAAAATGCAATCAATATATCGTTAAATGTAGAACGTAAAATTATTATTATGTCCAGAAAATTGTAAATTAATTTTTTTACTTAAAAATGAAAACAACACTCTATCAAATTTTGTAGTAATTTAATTTAAAATATTTCAACATTAGAAAGGCAATTAAGAAGAAAATAAACAAAAATAACATTAACCATATTATATTTTGAAACATAACTTATATATACACTATAGCGACTTAAACCAAATGTTTTAGAAACATTTGAAAAGAATGGAACAAAGGGTAATTCCTAATAGTCAAATAAGCTTCTTTTATTAACAAACAAACAAAGTCATTTTGGAAAAAGTTATATGTAAATGACTGATTTTAATAAAATATATAAAACTATAAATGTGACAATCAAAATATCTAAATGTATTAAAACTGAATATTTCAAACGAGCTAATAAAAATTAATTATTTATAAATGATATATGCATCTAATTAATTTAACAAGTCAATTATTCAGTATTTAATTTATAGTGTAAACAAATCAGTATATAAAATAAGTATTTATAAGAGAGCTGTATCTGCGTAGATGACTGAACTATTTGGACAGAATAATAAATGCAATTTATGCACCAGCTATATATTACGTCACTTTTAAAATGTACTCATTTGTGTTTGGGTTAGTTTTCAATAACAAACTTTGACTAGCTATATAACTTTTTCCCTTATTAAATATCAACGTAAAATTTGATATGAAAGTATACTCGTATAATATGAAGATAATTTTTGTTAACTTAAAAAATAACGGACCTCACATTTTTTATACTAGGTATAGTTTATTGACTTCTGTTAATAGCCAAGCACTTGCGATATAGCGTAACAAAAAAAATTGTACAACATTATATTGACTATAGTATTGATACATTGATTGACTATATAAACAATAAATAGCATTTCTACGACACTACCTTCTTTATGTTGAAATGATGTAAGTGTGTCATATAGACAAGAATTTATAAATCTATACTTCTATGATGTGCCTCATATAGATTGTATGTATCGATAGTTACGAAGAAATTTGAAATGCTATATTTTAAAAAAACTAAGAAAATTGAATGTGAAGAGCAAATTTATAGAAAAACAACTTCCAATAATGAAAATATATATTTTTAATTTTTCAAATTCAGTTAGGCAATTTCGTGAGAATGACCCAAGTATATTAAGTATATGATAACTAACTGATTAGAGGATTTCAATGATCAGAATCTACGAGCCGTAGGCGAGTAGATTGTGGAAATCATTGAAATCCGATAATCAGTTGGTTTACCATATTTATCTAACGTAAATCAATTAAATTTTTTGAAAGATTTAATTTTATTTAAATTTATGAAAGATTTAAAATATATCTATCAATTACGTTAGTTAGTTGCTATAGTTAGTTAGTAGTGTAGTAGACATCATGACAGAAGTAAACTTTGATGAGACATTGGAATTTGTAGAAGAAACAGATTTTGATGAAAAAATGTTTGATGCATTGGTTGATGATATAGATCTACCATCCACCTCATGTACACGATTCGCATCTACTG
Organism: Coelogynopora nodosa; assembly: GCA_034780555.1. Lineage (NCBI taxonomy): Eukaryota > Metazoa > Platyhelminthes > Proseriata > Coelogynoporidae > Coelogynopora > Coelogynopora nodosa. The sequence goes on along the minus strand of JAUZND010054631.1, from coordinate 673 downwards.
TAGATTATACTATACAAAACGACATAAAAAATGCTATACCCCAGGCTACACAAACAAAACAAAAGTGGGCTATGAAAATTTTCCGCTCCTGGCTAGCTCAGTGGAGAACACGAATAGACGGGCTCAAAGTGTTAAAAGAAATCGAGGAGTTCACTAAAAGTGACCTCGATTTCTGTCTGAAATATTTTTATGCTGATGTGAGGAAGGAAAACGGGGATTTTTATCCTCCTCAAACTTTGAAAGAAATTGCAGCTCTTATCCAGCATTTTTTCAATAATGATTTGAATTGGAAAATATCAGTATTCTCAGATACTGAATTTGCACATTCAAGACAGTGTTTAAATGCACAAATGAAAAAGTTGGCAGCACTTGGACTAGTCAAACCAAAGAAAAGAGCGGCTACGGTTTCTCCGCAAGACGAAACTGAGTTATGGAATAATGGAACCTTCGGTCGTTCAAATCCAAAACAGCTAACAAACACCGTTATTTATCATCTTGGTTTGCATTTGAGCTTGAGGGCATCTCAAGAGCACCGTTATCTGGAATTCGGTGCAAACTCTCAATTGACCCTAAAGAGTGACAGTTCAGGCGAATACATTCATTATGTTGAGCGCGTTTCTAAAAACAAATCGTTTGGACTGAAGCATGCCAGAATGGAACCTAAGGAAACTCG
>JAUZND010054620.1:0-18982 GCA_034780555.1 Coelogynopora nodosa | reverse complement strand
TAATTAATACTCGATGCATTTTAAATTGCTAAGTACACAAAGAAAAGTAGGCATTATAATTAATCCCATATACAATTTGGACAATAGGTAGGTATATAGTATGTATACATAGACCTAGTAAACTAGGTCTATTAATAGCATGGGTACATAATATAAGCTTCGTGAGGGAACTCTGATTTCTATGACTTAGCTATTATATAAATACTACCACCTATTATAAAATATATAGGCTAGGTATGTATACAACTTAGGTAGGTTCATATTATTATTATTCAATGCATGCAGTGTTTGTCGAGTTATTATTATAGTGTATATAGGCTATAGATGTGATCATAATATGATTACCTATTAATATGCATGCAATGCTTTACTTATTATATATTTTCAATAACTATATATAAAACTCTAGTATATGTTAGAAAATTAAGGTGCACTTTTCAGAATTGAGGGTATGCATGTGCATCTGTGCATATGCCTGGCTACATCCCAGAATATTAATATTTATCAACATTGATATTTCTATTTTCCATAAGCAATACATAAATTGAAATTATTTTAAATTATAATATATTCAAAATTAATTTTTAATATAGTTATAATTATATTATTCTATATTTTGATTATGTTATAAATATCAATAATTAAAAGATCATTTCTTTATTCACATTAAATATTAAATTATGTAATAATATAATATTATTATACATACATATTAATATAAATCTTTCCTCAATTTTCTTTATATATTTACAAATCACAGATTAATAATATATTGCTTATAAGGCTTATATAGTAATATATATATATATATATTAATATATGTTTTATAAAAAAGTTTAAAAGATATTAGCTTATATAAATAGGTTATATTAAATATATGATTATAGTACATATTAAGTTTTATTTAAAACTTATTGATGTCATTATTTTATTATACAGATTTAGTTACATGTATAATAATATAGGAACCAATCTAGGATCTTATCTCAGAAAAAATAAAAGAAAAATGAAGGGTATAACTATATAATTTATAAAGAAAAATGATGCGACCTTTTATGAGATTAATATATAATAATAATATAATTTTATATTTGGATTATATAACTTCCAATTACATTTAGTAAAATTAATATGAAAATATATTATTATTAAATATCTTTTTATATAGTTCTAATCCACATGAAATGTCGGACATAAAATGTAATAAATTTAGTTATATTATATTTTATTATAAAACCTTTACCTATGCATATTGTTAATCTATCTCATTTATGTTTTAATAAACATGAGCATTAAATTATTTACTATAAATTTAATACTTTATTTAAATTTATACTTAATAAAGTCACATATTATCTGGTATAACTACAGTTCTTGGCCATCCGATTATATTTTCAGGAGGGGACTAATCTCACTAGTCCCCTGCCTTAATCGCACCCCTACAATCACATTACAACTAATAAACTTAAGTCTAATTCCTGATTTAATACTGAACATAACCTACTATAAACATAATTAAGTATGTGTATTAATAAATAGTAATAACAAGATTAATAACATTTTGATATTTAAAAGTAAGGTAAAATCTTTTCATTAATAAATGGTTGCCACCAAGTTAGGATTTTAGGGTTTCAAATAGTAAAAATCAGAAAAAAATTGGGATTTTACCATTTTTATCATTAAAAATAGGAATTTCAGACACTTTGTTAAAAATAAATAAATTTTCAATTCTTTAGGTATTATCTACAGCAACACTTTAAAATTTCACACTCCATGTAATGCCTTTTTTATAACCTATTTATATGTTCTGTTGTTTCTATATGCATGCATACACTTTTTCTCTATGTATATATGCATATATAATATACACTTCTTCTTACTTTACCTTTGTTTTACAGTTTGTATAAAAATATAGTTGCTGTCAAAATCTTGATAAATTCAGGATTCAAAATTCTCAAAAAAGGTGCAACCTTTAGGTAGCCTTTAGTTTATATATTTATTATTTCTTGACATATGTTTTTATGCATAGTTTAAATAATGTACTTTATATACAGCATATATATATTAAACTTCATAACTGTATAGGATCATAAAACAATATTTTAATTATTTTGAAAGTATATATTCAACTGAAATATTTATAACATATCTAATTATTTTAAAATGATACATGTTTAAATACTTAAATTTTTAATATGTATATGCTACTGAAGTCAAAAAAGGAATATTTATATATTTTCAGTTCATATATATATAATTTTTTATATTATTTTATATTAATATTTATATTTTTTATAATTTCAGAATATTTATACAATTTATATATATATAAAATTAAATACCTAAATATTATATTATATGAATAATGTTAATTCTATTTATATTGACTAATATACTTTAGTTTATTACCTGATTTAATAGCTACCTATATATCAATAATTAGAACTGACCAGACAATAACTCATCTGATATATATAAATAACTTTACATCTTTATGTTAATATTATATATAAATTTCAAATAGTGTAGCCTAAATAATATGATACATAGCCCATAAGTAGTTTATATAAATATTTATTTCAATTTTAAATTATATAAACATTATTTTCTATAATTATTATAATTTTTTTTTATTATAAGTCAAACTAGTAATTTTTACTCTATAATACATTATACTTTAATGCCAAATTTGCTGATATAAGGTTTTAATTGTATAATGAAAAATACATAGCTTTTTATATATATGGTTAATAGATTAACTAAATTTCCTTGTAAGTTATAGCAATATACATAATTTATTATGTAATTTAGAAAATTATTTAAAGGTGTATTTAATGTTTTCAGTTTTGAATTTATGCAGCTGCCTATTAGTATTTTATTGAAATAAAGTATATTCTATTTTTAAAGTTCATCATTTATTATCCATAATGAACTATAGAAATGATCCAAAAGTGTGTGACCCCCAGAACTCCTAAAACCATTTCAGTTCTTTTAAATTGACTATACTTGTCATTTAATTAATATATTATTACATGTCAGTAGTCAGTCCTCCCAGCAAAGGACTGGTTTTCAAAAACTTTAAGGGCCAACAAATATGCAGGAGTGACTTTCCCTATAGTGGGAGTCAGTAAAAAGCTATGTGATATCAACAATATGAATTAATAATTTTCACAACAATAGTTGTTTTTAAAGTAACAATCCCAGCACCTTTTCAAATTTTGATGAGACTCTCAATCTTATAATCGAGTGATGTGTGTAGATGTTAACACATAAACAGTAAAAGTAAATGTAACCTGATTTATCAGTAATTGTGTCACAGCATACAACAAAACGGTTACAAATACAAAATTGAAATATACACAAATAAATATTGGATATCAGATATTATCTGTAAAGTGATATATAATTCATGCCTATAGGTCCTTCCTTTCTATTTTTATGAAGCTTTCACTATAGTGCACTTCATTTTGATGTATATATTTTCCCAAATTTAAAATAATATGATACTCCAGCCTAAATGGTGCATCATAGAATAAAATAAACTACACCATTCGATAGAAAATTAAAAATGAAGTATATTTGCAAATATTTTGTGTAGAGGGGTCTTTAAAAGAAGGCTAAATCCAAAAAAATTAAGAAAAACGGTTTTTTTAAATAAAATTTTAAAACAAGCAGTATTTTTTATGGTATGGCAGTATTGAATTATATGTTTTCTTATGACTTTTAAAATATATAATTGATTTTGTTTTATGGCTTAAAATAACCGTTACATACATAACAAAATTTGATCTAGGTAGTATATGTTAGTACTCAAGGGTTTTAAACAAAAAATATAAATGCCAAAAGTGTACAAATATTTTCCTGGCATGCTTTACTGAAATCTAAATTAGATATAAAAAATATAAGTAAATAATTAAATTTAAACAAATTAAGAAAGCGTTTACACAGTAATTATTTTTTTTATTCCTCTATGTTGGGCATAGCCTTGTGAACATCCGATACATATTAGATAGGAGAAAAGCTTAGCCAATCACCAAAGACATCAATTATTTAGTTATGAATGTAAGGAATTGATTAATACCATATTTGTTTATATTAGATATTGAATCACTTATGAAAGTAAGAAGAATGCACTTCCTGTCAATGAGCCACAGAATAAAAACGACTGAATCACACCACATATGTTTTGGCTCTGTTCACTGTTACAACATTAGCTAACCATCACCACCACACACACTTTAGCACTTGTTTTTGAGCATTTGGCCAAAAAGTAACAATTAAAAAAACTTTTCCCATTAATTAATGGTGCCTCGCGTAAATTGTGCAAGGATAGGTAGATCCACCTCTGAAGAGGATCCCCAAATAATTATAAAGCTCAATTTTAAATAAAATAATACTGCCACTGGACATTTGTAATTATTATTTTTTGTATAATTATGAATAATCTAAAATATGCTTTACATGGCTTTACATGGTTTTTTATTATAACAATAAATATTTGAAATAATTAAGGTTTAATAAAATTAAATATATTTTGTATACATTTCTAGAATTTATTATATTAATAATAAATGTTAATCAACATTTATAAATTTGTTGTATAACTCATTTTGGTTAATTTTTAAAAAATATTAAAAAATTCTAATATTTACATAAAATGTAAATTGATTAATAGTTTATAATGCAATGAATGTTTGTTTTATGATATAATATACTATACTAGGTTTCTATACATATACCACATTTTTAAAGTTTATCATATTGTATAAAATATTGTAAGCACATTAAAAATGACCACCATTAATTACCACCAGCTTTAATTCCATATTTCCATAAATCCTGGCTCCTTTGGTGCCACTTTTGAGGCACTTCCAGTGCCTCTTTTATGTGTTACAGATTTTTTAAATATTTGATACCACATCCCTTAATACTAGAAAACTTTAGTTTTAATAATATAGAATTTTCCACTGTAATTCTAAAAAAAACTTGTTGTTACTAAGCACAGCATATTGTTCTATAGGTGTACACATTTGTTCAAGTATTCTTTATTCATAATAATGCATATAATAAATATTCATATAATAATACAATATTATATATATGAATATAATATTTTGCATAAGTTCTTACTATGCAACTAATAACATACAAATTAAAATATAAAATAAATAAAACATAAAAATTTATATTGCTATGAAATGGTTTCAACCTGCAAGTAGTTGACCTATAAAACCTTATTGATGGTGTTACTTTCTTGAATTTGCATTATACTAAACCTAAATGTATATTATTTATAAAGTGTTATAACATTGATTTAATTGGTGTTAAATTTATTTTAAAATTTGTTGAATTGTTTTTAATTATCTTTGATTATGCTAATATCTAATTATTATCTTCTTCTATAGAACAGGCTATCGTTGAATTAAGGAAATAGATTTCATGTTTTATTAATACCTAATCTATTTAATATTTAAATTGGGTGTATTTTTAATTCAATTTTGAAATTAAATGATTAATTTCTTTTAGATGAATTCTGGAAGATCAGATATTAGTATTTGCTCCAGAAATCGTTTCAACCCAATTACTGTAAGCTACTGAGTTGTTTTGATTTAACTAGTTTAATTATATTTGTCTATAAAGTACAACATCTTTTTAGGGTGAAGAAATTGCCTATGCATCACGTACTGGAAGTGCAGTGCATCCAAGACCAGCCGAGTAAGTAAATATATTTTTTAGTTAATTGTTTTTATCATATTTCTCCACTTGTTTCAAGAAATAAAAGTGAAACAATTTCTAATTTTTAAAATTAAAAAGTTATATATTTATTTATTTATTCAGCTTGTTACTCACTTGTTACTTTGAAAGTAGTCAGCCACTTATTATTTGTTTTTTTGATTTTACATTATTAACGTCAGTGTGCCAGAGTTGCCTTTGTTCGCCGACAAGACCAAGACGAACCCACTTGTTGATGACGACTATCGTTATCGACTGGTTTCAGGGCGCACAAAATCCCCGGACCGTGCCTCTACGGTCAGCTGGGGATCGGCTGCAGGATCCTCGCGGCAACAGAAACCTTTGAGGGCCCCTTACGCCTGCGAAGACGAGGAACTCCACAATGCCACCAATCCACCTGCGAAAAAGCAGGTTTGTTTGTAGCTGATTTAAACTGTTAAGTATAGTGTTTGTTACCTACTTGTAATATAAATATAATTTGATCGCTAATATTTTTTATTACTTCAGTTGGCGAGTGTTTGTGGCAGTGAAATCTCAGTTCGTTCGAGAACTCAAGACCCAACGAATGCACCGGCCCCCGATGTCCCACGACTGTTTTCTCCCAAGCTACCTACCGAAGATAAGAATGTAAAACCCGCGCGACCACCGGTTGTAAGAGAAAGAGTGGTTCAGAGTGCTCGTGATTCTAAGAGTTATGGAGGCAAGGCTGGGGGAGGAGAGTATCAAGGGTCAAGGCAGAGCGGGAAATACGAGGGAGACCATCGCGAAAAAAGTGAATTCTACGCGGTGGGTCAAGATAGTGGACGAAGAGGACGAGACGAAAAATGCTTTGAAGACGCAAATGGCAGGTATCAGGATGATTTGAGGCCTAATGAAGTTAGCCATAGAGGAGTTTATAATTGTGAGATTGACAGAAGGAATACTGACAGTAGAGCCAATTACCAGCCGGATGATATAGGAGCCTACAGTACTGGAGGTAGGGACAGACTTGGCGATTATAAGAGGCCAGATGATGTTAGTGACAGCGGCAGATATTCACAGCAGTCCTGGCGAGACGATCGTCTCTATGAAGACCAATCCAGTCTACGCCAGCGGCCCTACGAGGAAGATCAGTATGTGGAGGTGGATTTGAACTGCTTTGAAGACCAGCGACGAAACCCCACTGATACGGATAGAAGCAATGGACGGGGCAGAGATTATTCTGAGCGACAGAATCGTTTTGGTCAGGCGTGGGTGGGGGCAGGTGGAGATACGGGTCGGTCTGGGAGCAGTGGTGAGATCACACCGAAAAATGTGATCAGACATGAGGAGCTGGAGTCCAGAGATCGATATCCCTTGGAGAAGGGACGTTCGTCATATGCTTGGAATAAGGTAAGTTTGCTTCATCTTGAAGCTTCCTTAATTGTTTGGGCACTATAGAAGAACAGGTTTAACATTTTTATAGAAAAAGCTTTTAGTTTTTTATGCTGCGATTTGACGGTCTAGAAGTTTATTTATTATATAATGTAATTGTCTCATGATTTGTCTATTTATAAAATTTTGTATTTAATCCACTTGCATTATAACATAATCGATCGAATTATTAGTCATGCTTCATTATATTTTCTAAAAAAGTGCTATTTACAAATAATAATTTATTTATATCGTTATACTTCGAATAAAATCATGATAATTTTGGTTATCAGTCTTAAACATGATGTTTATCGATTCTGGTTAACATCTTTAGTTATTTTTTAAATTATTGTATTTGTTTTGTTCATTATTTAAAAATGATTGATACATTAAAATAATTTACGCAGTAACAATGCTTTTTTAAGAAACCGTTTTGAAATTATCCGTATGAGTTTTATTTTTATCACTCTTATATTATAACATAATGCTTTTAATTTTTTTGTTAATTTTTATTTTAACATCTTTAAGTATAATCAGCAATCATATTTTAAAATCATAGTTAATTCTAATTGGTCTAATTGCAAAATTCATATAAGTAGTCTGTATGCTGTTGCAGAAGTTTCATTTCATAATTGCATCTATTTTAAGACAATTTAAATTGTTCCTGCTAATAAAAGAAAGTCGTATCTATTTTTTTAAATAATATTTTTTTACATAAGTTTATTTTGTTTTAAAATGTAGTATCATCTTAGAGCAGTTACCCAAAAACTTTTTTCTGAAGATCTGGCTAGAAGTTCTGGATAATATTATCCCTAATTCCAAAAGGCTGCAAATCTTTCTAAAACCGTATATCAGTTATGTAATGTGTTATGATTGCCACAAAATATTGATGTGGTTTGAATTGAACCATCGCCTTGGGGCAAGGCAGCCAACCGAGGACTATCTCCTAAAGGTCAGAATGGTCTGAACTTCTGAAGCAATTTGTGAAAAAATTTAAATAGTGTGAATCGCAGTACGTATAATGTGTAATTGTGTGTAAGTGTAATACGATTACATACTTATGAATTATTAGTGTGGAAGAATTTTTAGAATTATTTGTTGAAAAATATTCATATGGTGTATGTAGATCTGCGATTTAATATCACAGAAGTCGATTTGTTGATTACAGATTGTCATTATTTTGAAATCATGGATTCCAGGATTTCTTTCTGGTGATTTAAAGCGTTAATATAGAAGTTGAACGATTTGATTAATCGATTTGACTTAAACATTAACATCATCACTGTCATATTAATTAAAATGTTATGTGAATTTTGGCAACAATATTGAAAACTTATATAGCCCGTGTTTGAAATTTTCAACTTAATCGTGTTAATTTTTGGGCGTTCTACTGTGCTATTTGACTTGCATGGTTCCCACCAAGTCGGCATTTTTGGAAAAAGTCTGGATTCCGAAATTTGCTATCCGATCCCGATCAGAAAAAATTCAGAATTTTACCATTTTATCAGATTTCTGAGTAAAATCGGGATTTCGGACACTTACTGCAAATAAATAATATACAGCTCTACAGGTTTTTTATATCGGAACTTCAACAATTTCGCTCTCAGCAAACTTTTCAGTTTTATCTAGAGAACTTTTTATTAAACTCAGTGCTCGTTATTATACCTGTATTCGTGTTTATCGCAAACAAAAACTCTTTTAGGTATAAAGCGCACTGTGTTCAACCTCAGCCGCACCATCCATCTAGGTATTGTGGACCATGATAGTCTATCAGTTCTCTTTTCCAACTGCAGCAGCACGCACGGGAGGCCGCAGTAGCGGGGAGGGGGCCGCCCGTGCAAGACGAGGGGGTCCAGTCGGATCCAGATCCCCGGCGGCCCGCTGACACGGACCGTCTGACCCGGCGGATGCAGGAGCTCTGGCAGGACCAGTTAGGGCCCAAGAGTGACCGGCCCTCCGCTGTCGTGGCTGCTGCCGGCGACGGCTTCAAGGGCACTGAGGAGGTAGGGTTGTGGCGGGTTCCAGTTAGTTTGAGGAATTCTAGGTTGATATTTTTTTTACTTCATTGTAATCTTGTATTGTATTGTTATCTCTGGTATAATTAGTATTGTATTTTTTATGGTCTTTCGTTTTAGGTATATCTACGTAAAATCAGTTTTTCCGTCTTAGGGATAAGCTTATCAATGGGATTAATTAGATCAAATATAATATTAAACAATATATACTGCAAGTTTTATTTATAGATTTTTATCATGTACATTTAATTTTTGTTAAATCATTTATTTGAATTTTTTATTGTAAGGTAGCTTTTTACTTAGTTTCAGTTTTATATTTTAACTTTTTCACTTGATATCACATGATATAAGATATCCAAAACAAAAGATCGCCTTACTTTGTGTTATTTTATATAAAATTTGCGACAAAAAACTCGTTGGTTACAGTGCAAGAACAATTATATGAAAATTAATGATGTATAATAATTTTCAGTAAATTTTTTGTTGTTGTTAAAATTTTATTTATAGGACTTTAAATATTACATTAATATATATATTATTTATTAATTTTATAAAATATAACAATTAATATATATACATGTACTGTTATACTTCATAGCGATGACATTTTGCTAACTCAGTTGGTTTATTTTCCCATTACATTACATTGCACAATCAAAAGTCTGTTCTTTGACTATAAACTGATATTTAACCATCGTTTTTTTATGATTATATCTTTAAACGTGTGACTAGTAGGCCTATGTAAAGCAAAATATTTGATAGAAATACCTATACAATCGGATTAAATTAAAAGAAAAACATATATAATAGTTATTAAAATTTATAGTATTTAATTAATAGTGATAAGCGCATTGTAATTTATAATCAAAATGGTTTTTCTGGTTATTCATGCATTAAACATTTTTTATCTTGTAAATGTATTAAATTGTAGAACATCGAATAATACTTATTTTGATGACATTGATATGTTTGAAGCTTTATTTAATATTAATTTATTTAATATTTATTTAATATTAACATAGTTCAAATAACAATTTGTTTTAGTAGATATTTCCATGATTGATATTGTCCCCGTTGATAACACGTTAACAATTATACACTTAAGAATGGCTGGTATTATCTATTCTAAACATTTCAATTTGTAGAGACTAATAGTATTACTTTGTCATCAAAATTGGATTTGATTACTTTGTCATCGAATTTTTTTATTTATTCCCATTTTCTTCTTTTGCATAGTACTGTTAATTTGAATATAATTTCAGTTAATTTGTAACTCTGTTCACCATTTGAAGTTTAATATTGGGGAAATGAGGGATTTTCCTATCTGTGACATATTGAAGTATTTTTTTATTAATACCTTACAGTTACTGTATCTTTGTATACTGTGTTCGTTTCTGTAATTGTTTCGTAATAATTATATTTGTTTGCAAGAAGCAACTAATGAACTAGTAAATTTATGAAGAAGGTATTAGTTGACATGGATTCAATATTATTTATTTTGTATAATGTTTGTTTTTGTTTTGAAAATGATTGTTTTATGTATCTACACAGTTCTTCCATTGAAATAATAACCGTACTTAATAAGTTTTAATAAAAATTAAATATTTTGTTTTTATACTTTATTGTAAGAAATAGGTTTATAGAACAAGCCAGACTATTTAACTTTGTGATAATTAATGATTTTTACTGAAATAAAGAATAGTTAACTTTTAAAAGCAGGCCACTTTGAGCAATTTTTTTAAAAAGAATTGAGATATAATTTACGATTCGTGTTTGAACAAAATAGACATTGATTGACAGATTAAAATGAATTATCCCTTTTTTTATCTTAACAGTTTATTGTCGTCATCATAATTAAGTTTCATAAGTTTTCGTTTCTTAGCTTCGGAATAGACGTGTCTATGTATTATAGTCGTATATCGTATCTATGACAGATATTTGTATTTTAATTAAAAAAATCTAACGACTAATAAATAAATAATTAGATTAAAAAATGAAAAGCCGTTTGCAGTAATACAGTCTTTAAATTTAAAATAAAAATATAATACTTTATTGAAATTTCAAATATGTATAATAGCCATAGATTGCTATTATGTCATACTCATAGAACGTAATAATGGTTATTGATGAACAAAACAGTATTCAATTCAAAATATTTGTTACGTGTCACGCAATTGTCTATATTAGCTGCACACGAGCTTGTGAAGGGCTTGAGAATGAATTTAATGGAGTATCAAAAGCAAGAACTACAGTTTAATATTGTAAAACGGTATTCTTAGAAAAAGGAAGTCTGTATGCCATGTTACTGCCAAGTCAACCTCTATAATATAAGGAAATATTGCTCGTTATGTTGGAACCACTGCAAGCACAGTCAATAGCCTACTCATAGATATGTTATATTTCAAGAAATATTGGAAGACAACCCTGATCGACGTGGATTTGTCAGAAAACATAGTCTATTGTATATTATAATAGGCGAGAAAACGAACAGAGAACACTATCTATCTAAGACTTTTGAAACTATATTTATTTGAAACTATAAATAAGGATCAGTATGTGGCAGTATTATAAGAGAGGCTTCTTCCTCTTTTTGGACATGACCAGAACATGATGCGTTACCCCTTTTCAACAATTGTTCGAAACTGGCTGAATTAACACTTACATAATCGATGAATTGATGTTGTGGTTTTCAGTATTGGACTCCAATGTCTCCTAACCAAACAGTTCCTGATTTTGGTTTTGGAGTCGCATAAAAGAGTGAGTTTTGGTATTGAGAACTACTATCACGCCTATACCTACTGCATTGATAGGCAATACAGGACGCAATTACAGTTACATTGCAATTTAAATAATAAGTTAAATACCAATTACAGGTCGCTATTGACACCATCAAACAACACTCCAACGTAAAGAGCATCATTTATTTCGACGGTTCAGCAACTGGAAGAACAAATAATGAAGGGTGCGCAATAGTGGTGACTAGAGGGACCCCATAAGATCCTGTTGTAGTATAGATGGAAAGGGAGACTACACCAGCTCATACGAAACGGAAATAACAGCAATGAAGATGGCGACCAACTGGTTTAGCAACAACGTGGGAGGAGGCAAGTTACTCTATCTAACACCAACAAGAATGAAGGCAAGGATCTTAAAGAGCTGCGGAACACCCTCAAGAACGTTAAGTCAGAAGTATGTTTATAATGAATTCCAGGTCACTGCGGGTTGCCGGGCAACGCACTTGTCGATGCAGAATCTAAAAAGGACCGCAGCACATATCTATTATTTTCAGCACAGCTAAAGCAATTTTAATAGAAACCATCAACGACCCTCCAACTGATCACCTATTCCAAAAATCCTAAACAAAGAGAACAAATTATTCTTACGCAGCTAAGAAGTGGACATGCGTACCATCTAGAGGCCTATCGTAGCATCATCAGCAACGAAGACCCCAAAGGCCCTTTTCTGCAACGAAGACCTTATACATTGGCTTCAGGAATGTCCAGATGGGGCCCTCAACGTCTAGCCTGTTTCGATACGCTCAATCCGAACATCTCCGTCCTCGCCGAGGACACGAATGCGGTTGTGGCATACCTCCGGAAGCTTAGGCTTCTGTGACACAACCATATAAACAAACAAACACTAACAACTGCAAGAGTCACTTACTTGTCAGCTGAGTAATGTTCATAACATTTTAAACCTTTTGAATCGGTCTGGACTCTGCTTGCAGTAAAATGGCTGACACACTGAATACTTGATGTAAATTTAAATCATTACCATTTTCATGTTTTTATGTACTTAATTTGCGTTGTAAATTTCTATATTTTCGCAATATGCCATTACATGTTATGAATGATCATTTTTTCTTAGACTACTTCTAAATATAGAGACGACAACTTATGAAACGAACAGTATGCAATATTTATGAATTTATATTATATTGAGAGATGTTTCAGTTTTCCAGATATTATTATAAATTTTTCTTTCTGTATATCTTAATCCAATGTCATGTTTTTAAAGGTTACTGGTTTTAATAGCAGACCATTTGAATATCTACATTACGAGTAAATCGAACGTCTATATTTTTCTAATGTAATTATTGACATGGTCCGTCATTTATATATCTTCCCTTAGAATAGTAATAAGTACATGCAAATACTTCTCTCCAAAAGAGTCTCCTTTGAAACCAATGTTGTACTTAATAATACTCTAATGTATATATATCGACATGCACTGCCTCCCCACAGTACACGCAAGCTCTCCGCAAGGAGGACATGATTGTGGAGACCGTGATGGCCGACCAACTGGCCAAGACGTCCGGTTGTGAGCGCGAAGTGTCGAGGCACCTGCTCCACTCGGCCATCAAGCACACCCCTGGTATGCCTAGGTGAGACTGTCTAACCTTAATAACCTGTAAAAGTCACGGAAAGTTGTTCTTTTAAATTCAATACTTGGAGAAGTTTTAAAGATGCCGTATATTTTTGTTATCCGGTAAATATTGCAATGTTTTATGAGTAAAATTTGAAGTAATTAATTTTTCTAACTACAATGAATGTCCCACTTAAATGAAGTTGTCGGTGACATGTGTAACGTTAATTTTATTAATATTTTAAAAATATTTTATTGTGATTTTCCAATATTTTACATCATTATTAGACAAATATTTATGTCACTTTCACATGGAGATGGAGTAACTATTAGAAACCTGTTGTTACACAACCTGTTTAAGATAAAGTAAATGTAATTTTAGTAGACGCCGTTATCTTCTCTGGTCCCATAAGATATTGAACTCGGAGCAAATTTTAGTAGACGCTACTGTTTCTCAGGTTTCTTAACTTAAATTTTTGATTATTGATATTTCCCAATGTCAATATATTTATAATCAAGAAAAAAGCCAGTACTTCAATAATCATTGAGTACGTAGGCGCCATTACGGTAAGTCAAGCTCGAGGGCTGCGCGCGTGGTGCGCATACTTCTAAGTCTAACTACAGGTCTACTCCTACCACCCCCCGGTCTATAGAGGGACCATCCGCCCGCTGCACGAGCCTCGGGTGCGCACTGGGTCCAGTCAGGCGGAGCACATGCTGGCCAACCGGGTCCGCTTCAGTGCCCGTCTGGTGATTCCGCACGGCCAGGACGCTGTCCGGGAGCTGGCCGGCTTCTTCTTCAACCTGGACGCCTCCCTCACCCTCTACGAGTACCGCCAGTTGGCCGGGAAGACGTGAGTGTGTTATCTGTTGGGGGGTGGGGGTGTTGATTGTTTAAAGTGATGTATGGTTATATATTGATATATATAAATGTGTGGAATTATTAGATGGGAATCCGCTAATCTTCGAATTATATATTATATGTATTTAATTATCCGATGAGATATAGTGACAAATTAGTACATTTAATGATCATTCGAAAAACAATTATATTAATTAACGATGCAATTGTATTTGTACAATACGCTACAAGTAACCATGTTGCCGACGTCGGGGCAAGTGTGCCTATCTAATATATATATATATATATATATATATATGTTCCGACTTGTTTGGCATAGAAATATATAAAATAAATCAATAAACCAATCTCTGTAAAAGTAACAGTGTGTACTCAAGATTTAGATCAATAAATTGAAGCATTTGTAAAGGTGCTATTTTGAGTTAAAAAAGCATAGTAATTTTTTTGTTGAAATTTGAATGTGATTTTCACCACGTTTAATTGATTTGTTTAAAATAGACATCGGTGCTACTATATATTGGTGATAGTCATCACTAGTGGGAAATATCGTTGTCATATTTTATAGTCATGTGAATATATACATTTATAAAATTAAAATTAATGGAGTTATAATTGATATTAGCACAAAAATACACTCAGGCTAATATGCATACCTGTATGAAATTTAATTTGTTCTAATCGATTTTTTCTTATTCTAAATGTAATCTATAGTCTACATTAATTGAACATTATTTTATTAAACACTAAAAATGCGATTTTTATAATTTTATATCGTTTCATAATTTTCTATCGCAACATTTCGAGAGTTACTTTACAACACAGAAGTAATCCGTTCAGAATCTTTTGGATTAAGTCAATCCACTTTCCCTCTATCTCCTTCTTCAGCAGTAGCAGTTTGGCTGGGATCTAGTAATCCACTATAGTAAAACCTTTCATAGATATGGATTATTTTTAACTGGAAAGTGAGGAGAGAAGTGTTCCGGTAGAGTTCCGGTAGTGTTCCGGTAAACAAAATAATTGTTTAGTGTTTAACGAACTGCAAAATAGTTGAGTTGGCTAGTAATGGTTTTCTTTTGTATTATTTCGGTTTATTAATCTTTTTAACACTATCTGAAGTAGTTTTTTACGCTTGGAAAATAATTAGGAAATTTTTACTATGTAATGTCTACAATTCAAACAATAGATATTTCAATATAACATAAGTTTCACGTGTCTTTTTTCAACCTAAAAATCTTTCATTACTATGGTTACTTGATGTCCAATTATTGTGTGTTACAGATGAATTTGATGTGATGACGTTTAATTTTGAGACGGTACTTCTGTTATTTAAGATTATTTCATTAATTGATACAAATAAATGCTCCACAAAATTCCGCTATGCACCAAACTCGTAATACGAGCAATATGTAATATGTAATACGATGCAACGTTGTGGTTTAATTCTGGTTTATTACCCGCAATGTTACAGTAAGCTAAGACAATGTCTTCTATTAACATAAATCTAGTCGATCCCTTTGTTGGTCGACTCAATATCTTTCAACAATTCTCTTTTTTTTTATCGATTCATGAAATGTTTCTAAATTAATTTGTACTTATCATTTTTTCGAGCTTTTAACATTTATTTCTCAGTACACATTTATTGAAAAATATTTTAAATTAATTAATTTGTTTTTCCTTTTCGTTTTATTTAATTGATGTTTTCATTATATAAACTGTATAATTGTATTATAAAAGTAATGCATCGTATAGATAGATAAAAATAGGTATTGGCCAAAACAATAAACTTCCTTATTTAGGACTTAACTAAAAAAAACAAACGAAATAATTGAAACTATGTTTAATATTTATGTTTAACTATATCTTTAATATTCGCAACACGCTAAGTGGTAACCTCTCTTCCATAATTATCTCCTCGTTATAGGCTACTTATTAATAGTCCTTCTTCACTTTAGTCCAAAAGCTCTGCCGCTGCTCAGTCGAAGCACCTATGAGGCATCCTGGGGCCGCTGTAAGGGTGAACCAATTACCCTGCTAGATATCTTTGAAGTAAGTTGAACCGGCTGGCTGTGTGTTTGCTTGGTATTAGTGTGCAATGTGCTTCAGGTAGGCTGGGTACCTTGCCAACAAGTGTCGCTGTAGTTGTTAACAGCGATCAAAGCTCTGCATTAGTCGGTACAAATGAATGTTGTTGTGTAATTATATATTCCGAGGAAAATTATATCACCTGTTACATGGATATCTTGTTAGTAGGATAATAGCATCCGTATTTTGCTTGTCGCACAGGGTAGAGTTTTTGGTTGGCATGGCAATGAAACCGATATATATATATATAGAGAGAGATAAAGATAAAGAGTCTTTGTATTATGTGTAATGGAATATTATTGTCTTTTTGTTACGATTAATAATAATGTTGTCACGAAAACAAGTTTTTATTTATGGAAGATTTTGTATAGATTCGAATTGTATCAAGGCGGAATTAATAATGATCTGTTTAATCCGTTCCTGGGATACAGGATGTCTCGTTTTTGGAAAATGTGAAACATCAGAAACTTTTATATATTTATCTTTGCTGAAAAGATCGAAGAATATATTTTAATTAACAAGTTCGTGGTAAAAGCTAATGATAATGTGAATCCATTTTATTGCTCTGACTATAATTTTGCCAAACATTTCAGCTGGCTGAAGCAAATTATAATGAAAAGTCGTATCATTAGTTTTGTTTTAATAAGATTATTTTTGACACGCCTAATAAAATTGGGCCTCATTTCTTGAAGGAAACTCAAATCCAAGATGAACTGCAATATTTGAATAATTAAATATATGAATTTGTTAGCAGATATGCTGTAAATTTGAACCGATTTAGCGACACTGTTAAAATGAAGTATCTTTATTGTTGACTGTTAAAAATCGAGACAAATCAATGCAATCTTATACAATGTTGTACACAACTGAAAACAGCCTTAAATTTACTATTTGGAATGTATAATAATAATTACCGAAATGTGTATTGACGAAATATAAAACCTTCACAACAATAATTGAAATTTGTTATTTATGAAATAGTATTTGCTAAAAGTTTTCACGATCTATTTTAACAACTAAAATGTGTTCTAATAATTAGCTCTATCTGCAGCTTAACTTATTACGGCAGACACTGCAGAAGGAATTATTCTGTGCTGTATTAACTTGTTATTTTACTCTTGTTACATAGCCATGCTGATCGTTTGGAATAAAGGGAAGATCTTTCTAGAAAAAATATGCATTTATGAGATTTTAGCTATTTATGAGTAAATTTAAAAACTGTGTTTGTTGTAAGCAGAAACTATTATAGTATGCTATAGTATAGTTTACTTATACACCTGACTTGAATGTGAACATTTCAGATGAAATATGTTGTGACGTAGACTTAATATATTATAAAATTATATTTCTGAAGAAAAGCAACACGAAGCTATATATATTTAGTTGCATTATTAAGTAAATTTGAAAAAAAGCAATAATGAATACAATATGATAATAAAAGACCGATAGAAGAAATGAGTAGATTAGAGTACCGCATCTCTTAATAGGTAAGAATAGCTAAGTATGAATCTTCTTGTCACGTTATCTTCATCTTTTAGTTTAATCATCTAAGTATTTATTGCATTTACTTTTAAAAGTAGTCTTACGCATGTGATTTTTAATTACCATTATCTTTCAATATAATAATTGAAAAGGGTTGTTTTATTTTGTTATGTACGTTTTACTAACCGTTTTCTGAGAGATTTCAACCATTCCAAAACTATTCGAGCATCACTTTGAGAATTACACTTCGAATCCTAATTGTATCGTTCGTAAATGACCAGATTGATTAATTACTGAATTTATTAACCGGGACTGTTTGCGAGACATCATAATATTGTTATATCTGTTCATGTTTCCAATAGGGTAACTGATATTCAAATATTATTTAACGTAATTATAAGCTTTAAGCTTAATACAGTACTATTATAGGTATACAGTGTTGGTATATACTTTACTTCTATTCTGTTTTAGGGGAACACTCTCTACCTGAGTCCATCGGACCAGAGTAGTCTGCCCAACTCTCTGCGCTCCTTTCCAGTGCTCAAGATCCGAATCACGGAGGTTGACGAAGGGGCCAAACGTGAGGCGTTGTAAGTCCAGATTATAATCGTCTATGTGATCTCGGTCTTAATTAGAGGACATGTGGAAATTCTTTTTTGAAGTTGGTTTAATTATCGACATCTTGTAAACCATTGTTAATTTCTACACGTTTTGTCGTGGGTTTTGAGTATTTATAGCCATATATATTGTTAATAATTTTAGTTAAAATTTTTGCAACTGAGCTAATTCGAGAGGTTGACCACTACTGCTAAGCCTAACATTTAAGTATATTGCATTAGCGACTCAACTGGTGTGAGTAACACATTGGACAATCTATCTCTCTCTTTTTCTTTTGTTTCACATCTTTGATCTTTCTCCCATTCTCCCAGCCTATCTTAGTTGTCTATCCGTCATTTCTTTTTATCACATATTTATTCTATTTTAAACCCCTCACTCTTTCTCTCTCTCTCTCTCTGTCTCTGTCTCTCTCTCTCTCTCTCTCTCACTCTGA
>JAUZND010054598.1:0-18983 GCA_034780555.1 Coelogynopora nodosa | reverse complement strand
CCTATAAGTGCGCCCCCCAAAAACCTGAGGGGGGTTCGTTCGAACCCCTCGAACCCCCCCTGGCTACGGGCCTGCAAAGTTAGAGTGCATACAAAGCTAGAGTACATACAAAGCTAGAGTACATACAAAGCTAGAGTACATACAAAGTTAGAGAACATACAAAGTTAGAGAACATACAAAGTTAGAGTGCATACAAATGAGTTTCGAACACACTAATTTCTTATCGAACTATGTTTGCAACATTTTTATTATTGTATGTATTTTACTTTATAAATAATTTTCACTTATAGATTTTGCATAATTAGTTAACAAATTAAGCATACTATAAGTGGCTGCAAGATGACGTTTTATATAATTAAATTATGGCATATTAAATTATTCAATAGGTTGAATTATAGAGATATGTTACTATTATTGTTTACATTGAATTGTATAATTTATATATGCATTGATGTATTAAAACTATATTCTATAACGTTAATATATGTATAATCGAAGCATTTTTAATATGTAAAAGTATTTAGTTTAAATTAAAATTTGTAATAATATTATGGTTTTACATTATAATTACTAATGCTTGACTTTATTGTGGTTTACTTCAGAAATGAAAAGAAGCACAAATACATCGACAAGAAAACGATGTTACCGTGATAACGAACCATATTTGGATAAGACATGTCTACTTACATTAACATATTCATTATATTGATGTAATTCTTTAGCTATTTATGAATGATTGTATTATGTATAATTATAATTGTATCTGCGTAAAAGTAGTTTACTAATAAAACGGTATTTTCGTGAATTACATTGAACACCAATACTGTGTATATAAGCAGTTTTAAATAATCATTTGGTCTGTTGAACTTATGCCGATACACATATTATGCATATTAGTGATTTAGTACGAATAACATATATACTTAATTCTAACCTGTTGCGGTGTTACATTGTAAACAAGTTACCCATGTTTTGCAATCATATAATACGATTTTTGTAACCGACTAGTTTTCATTGATTTTACTTTGTCTTTTCTAATACTTAGAAACAAAAAAGAGAAATATAATAGTTAAATATTTTATCCGCTATTTTAATTAATTGAACAGTTGGTGGTTCTAATTGAAGGTGTTTTGATATAATGTTCATTCATTGCTGATTGTTCTTCGCCAAGTTGAATTGAGCGGTTGTGTTCTTGGAGTCTTGTGTAGTGTACGTTGAGTTTCTAATATATACCATAGGTCTTCACACCTTCAATTAGAACCGCCAACTGTTCCATTTACTTTAATAGTTTTGGAAAAATCAACCAGATACGTTGATAGGAAGATCAGAGAGGCAACCTGAATCCGAAAAGTCAGGCCGAAATGTAATATGGATGTAGGATGAGCCTCAACATCCAATGTGTTTAGAAAGTGATAACATTGTTTTTGGCAAAGAGTAAGAAATCCCATTTTATAAATTGTTTTATATACTTTTGGCTAAATATTGTAATATATAAATATATGTGATACATTTAAATAACATTATAATATTTAATATTATAATATAAATTGTTATAAGTAATTTGAATTTGTTTGAACCGTATTTTAATACTAATTAATTATTGTTTTATAATATGAATACGATGTAAAGTCGAAAATTTATTATAATGAAGTTATTATCGACACATTTAATTTTTATTTTTAAAACATTATGAAACTTCAATCTGCCTACAATTATCTTAAAAATATTTAAAACAGATTAATAATCAAATTATCTGCCGAGAATTATTTAATTTCCAACCAATTACATCTGAAATCATTTACTTTCCAACATTTTTATTTTCTGATATTCCATTCTTCTATCATTTTTATATTTATTTTTAATCATAGGTATTTTTCTTTTAGCCAATCTTTTTGATATATATAAAAATGTAATAAAATATAAATAATATTAAATAAATATTAAATTATAATAATTATATAATATAAATAATAATATACATAAATCACCGTTTAAATAAGATACACCCAATTGCTATTATGTTCTTTAAAGTATTCAAAAGTATAAAAGTATACAACACGGTTTACACTTCGATTTAAGAGAATGTTAATTATATGAAAATGAATGTGTAACAAGATTTATGTATGTTAGGACCACCTGCAGGCCTTTGAATACTTTACTATGTAATCCTATGAGATAATCCCAATAGGTGATGTGGTTCATTTCTGTTTCTTGAAGGAGATCCCAGGGATTTCTCTCTGCTGCTTCCGCGATGTTGTGTGTTTTCATCCATGAATTGTTAAAGGCTTCCTTAGCTACTTGCAAAAGACGATCCGATTTGATATACTTTCGTATTCGAGGGCGTGCAGGTTGACCAGCTCCAAGCTGATCAATATGTAATTGTTCACTGTTGTGAATATACTGTTGATACTCCACCATGAATTTCAAAAATTTAATGTGGGGACCATTATGAAATTTGTGCTTGAGTGTCCTATGCTAAGTCTCAGTGTAGTTATTTGTTCGGGAACCTAAAAAAAATAGAAATGTGTTAGACATGAAGACTGAGTTTGTGTGTATATTGCAATAAGTGTTACAATTTAAATATGTATAAACTAGTAATATGTTTTGTTAGACATATACTTTTTTCGATTACAAAAAGTGTCGGAATTGCCTCGGTCTACCTTAATATGTATTTGCCCTAAAATATATCATGGAATATACAAAACAAGTTAAAGAAAATGTTTTTAAAATACTTTATTAATATTCGCATCTATACCTACAGGAAAAGAATGATGCAATATTTAATTCTTCTTGGACATTGATTTACTGTGATTTTCTTAAATTATTCGCTTATTGATTCTTTTACAATCACAAATACTGACATTATTTACTTGCTAATAGCTACTTATCTAATCATAAACATTTATAATGTCCTGGTTAATAATTTTATATTGTATGGTAAGATACATTATTTTAATGAGAAAAAATAGTTTAATTGATACAGATAATGATTAAGAAACATTTGAAATGTACCAAGTTAAGTTATAAAGAATATAAAAAAATGCATTTACATTTTTATATAAAATACATATGAAAATTTTTTTAAAACTATATTTCCTATATTTATATATTGAGAATAAACCCTGGCTAGGCCAATGTCCGAGAGGTGATGCCGGATCCTGTTATTGTAATGAAACACGCATCCATAAGTGACTGGAGGTGTTGCTAAGATGGTCCTTAGCCCATTAATCGCAGCCAATTCGAAGTCGAAATGGAATCGGGCGATTTGAAAACCTCTCAATTCTTCATGTCTGGTTTGAATTGCATCCTGTTTAATGACATAACATATTAATATAATTATTTTATAAGTAAATGGATATATGGTAGTAACATTTTTTTATCCAAAGATAAACATTGCACAAAAAATTTCACAGAAATGCAATTTTTTTTAAAGTTCAATGTTTGCATATTTAATAATATTGTAAATATTCACATACATGATTTCTTTTTTTTGAGAATAGAGCAGGCCTTGCTAAACATAATTTTATCTGGTTTATTCATACCACCCAGCAGACGGGTTATATGCTTTGCTGGTAAATCATTCTTTATAAATGTACCTAGAGCTGAGTGAAACTATTGACATTATTTGTAATTATATTTATTGTCAACCCACGTTTTCTGAAGAAACTTAAAAATTACTTTTAATAGTGATATTTTAATGTGAAATTTTTTTTATAAACAAATAGATGGTATAACTATGGGTAGTCCTTTAGGTCCTACTCTTGCAAACTATTTAATAGCTCATTTAGAAAAAAGTTGAATTAAACCTTATTTATATTTAAGGTATTTGACGATATTTTTCTAGTCGTTGTGATACTGACATGTTTTACATTGGTAAAACAAAACGTCTTTTATAGATTTGGGTTAACGAGCATAATAAATTAAATTCTTATAGGTCAACATCTTTCGAATCTTACTCTGAATATTGTAAAGAGACTGGAGTACGTGTTGGTAGTTTTAATTGGCAAAAAAGCTATCACACACGTCACGGCTTCACTTCCCGCAAAAGCATGTAGGTAATATATCAGCGATACTGTGTTCTCTGGCGAGAAACGAGTTGGATGGTAGTCGATGGTACCATTGAGTACGACGTCATGGGCATCGTGTATGGCACCCAAGTCTTTTAAAGAAGCTATTACAACCATGCCAAACTATAAAATAAAATGAGTATACATTTAATATACAAATAAATAGTATTTTCACAGTTTTTCCGATGCATTACATTTTTTTAATAGTTTATTGTTATCAAATAGAGTCGTATTTCTGGTCGAACCTACATCGAATAAAAAATAAACTTTTCATATCAAACTTTATAAATAATTTTCAACACGTTTTACTTATGATATACAATAAGAAGAAAAAAAAGTTTGAAAATTCTTTATTTTTAATAAATTAATTATATTTCGATATTATATTTCGATAAAACTATTTTTCGATATGATATAGTTGTTGAATAGATTAATAGGATTTTTTGTTACTATTAATTTGCAGAAGTCTATCTTTTTAGGGGCTATACAAATTTTAAATATTGCAGAAGACTGTAATTACGTGCTCAAACTGTTTTTTATTTTTATTCTTCTTTAATATTAACTATTAAATTATACGATTTGTATACTACTTTTATAAAGATTTAATTAAATTTACAATGGATAAATATTTAATTATTTAGATTTAATATACAAATTGTACAGTATTGTTAATAGATAAATGTTATAAATAATATTTTAACTACATTAAAGTAATTTGTTAATCTGATATTCTATTCGATTATTCTTTACAAAAACATTATACTAATATATTATTTCTTAAAAAATGCAAAAACAAACTAACAAAAAAACTGAACAATAGTGTACATAACGTTATGTTTTTTATTCGTTTTTTCAATTTACAAAAATATCTATTAATGTGTTTTTTTACTAATTATTTGAGTATAAATTCAAGTGTTTATTGATTAGTTTTCGAATTGATAATTTTACTCCTAATGATGTATAGGTATAGGTTTAAACATATAAATAAAAAATCATATTTATATAAAACAGTTATTGAAGTTTGTACATAAATCTTACAAAACAATTATCAATAATAATAATCATACTTCACTTAACTTTGATTATCGGTAAAGTGAGTTATGAGAACCTATCGTTACCCAAACTACCAGGGAAGAATACTACTAGAGAGGTCATTTTTAGTTATACCATGCAGTTGGGCATTTTGAGATTATACCAGTTGTTCTATTTACCTTTTGATCTATACCTATTAATTCAGCGAGAATCCCCGTTTAGTGGTTGTTTTCATGTATGTTCTAGAAGAATGGTTCCTCGATGACTATGCTGTACAAAATTGCGAACGAAAAATAGCTAATCCAAAGTAAGAATATCTTTATTCTACAATATACCACGTCAAATACAATAGGTCACAGTCAAATATTCCGCGTTCTTCATATATAAGAACATCAACCTACCAACAATCATTCTTTCCACGCACCATAAAACATTGAAATGTTCTACCAGCTGAAACAGTGGAGCTCGATAGAATTGAAAAATTCACTTTAAAATTATGTAGCCACCTAGTGACCCATGCCAGAACGATAATGGAAGAAATTCCCCTGTTCAGTGAAGGAAGAAGAAGAAGAAGAATACGGCAGAGCCAGGTGGTAATGACAACTTGAAGTTAATAGGAGGCATCTTATATTTTTTGTGATTATGTCTATGTACAATTAATGCCGTTGTTAGAACTGATGAACCTCCACATATTAACTTAAAACTCTATATCATAATATATCCACTGATCGTATTTTTTTAAAGAAATCAAACTGTTGCTGTTGTTGCATTCTCTCAGTGATGTAACGTGTCTTTACCGGACAGCGTCCTCTTTAATTCACTAAAATATTATTTATTTGTGCAATATCATACAGGACTGATCCCAATGATGAAACTTTATACAACAGTCATTAGGAGTTAACTAGTTATGCATTTTTGGTAAATACGCGACGAATAATTCGTTTCATATTAATAAAAATTGGTCTTTCATAGATCGTCCTGATTAACATTTGAATGTGTAATCGTGCCCTGTTAACTCAGCCATTTAAGTTAATGCTATTTTCATAGGTATGTATTTTAAAAATTATTTAGCATTATCATTGATGTGTGTGCAAGAATATATTCTAAAGCATTTGTACTGAATTGCACTTACTCATATAAAATGTCACAAATATTAATAAAAATAAATACAATTAAAAAAAAATTATATGAATAATAATAAATAAGTAGATCGCTCAGAAATCAAATTAATGATGTTTGAAACGCTTAATATTTAGAAATAAATAATCTGAGCGAGGGATTCGTTACACATAACAACTAATGCTTTAATATTTAATATTGGATTTCCATAAATAATAAAATTAATTTTATAATAAATAAATAGTATTATATTTAATAAAATTAGTAGTAATATTAGCCAATTTAATGAAAATTAAAAGCAAATAATTGATTAATCTGCCACTTTATTTTATAGTATAATTTATATGTTTTAAATTTCAAAGAAAGAATTTCAAATCAATTTATAAATAGTGATAATGGATATTCGATATTAAAATAATATTTGATAGCATTGTTGCAAATGACAAAATAGTTGTTGTCGGATTGTGGTAAATTGGTCTAAAATTTTACCCTAATATATTTATTTCTCTTTAGACTAATTTTTAAAATTTAAATGTGAATAATGTCTAAAACCGAAAAATAAATACTTATATAATATACTAGTAACAGCACTGATACTACTTTCAAGTAGTAAATTATACTTGAGACACAAATAATACTAAAACTTACACATATTATTCTCTTTATCTCATTATATACCAATCTCAATATATCTTTAACTTTGTGCATATCTTTAATTTACATGTAAATTTTTTGTTATATTAATTTTTAACTAAACTAATCCTAATCAATATGCATACATAAATAACAATTAAAAGTGAAATATGACACATTTAGTGATATCTATTAATAATATATTCATATAATATTTAATATTAAATTATATATTACTTAGTGAAATTGTAGACATGCTTTATAAAACATTAAATAATCTATAACATAACGATAAAAAAACATAAAATTTTAAACTATATCATAAAGTAACTAATATTTTGTTAGTATGAATTGTGAATTGTTTATCAAATTAATATAGCTAAACCTATAACACCAGTTAAGTCAATTCAACAGAAAAAAATAACATTATAACAGTATACATTTTGTACTAGAATAATGTTTAAACAAAACAAAAAAGTTTATAATGTGGATACATTTAATCAAATGTTTTTAAAAACTTTTTCATTATCGCCAAATAAAATTATTCAAGATTATATTCAGGTTTGTTACAAATTCTTGAAATATTGTGTTTATGTGTTCTTACTGCGATGCTATTTTGGCCAAATATGAACAGTATTATATGAAAAGGAATATCTGCCGCAGGTTCAATTTGTTGATTTAATTCCAACAAGTAGTGACAATAGTGAACATGGAAATAGTCCGCAAAATACAAGCACCGTACATACCATCATTTCGATTGGCTATTTACACTGCAATATTGTACATCATTTTCAAACTATATCAGTAGAATAAAATAAATACAATACATAGAAAGGCAAAATGATGTATGAGATATATACTCAACTCCTTTCTGTTTATTAAAAAGTTGATGTAGTATGATTGCTAAATTAAAAATAAACATTTTTGTTTTCAATTTATATGAGAATTGCGCACAGATCACTACATCTCATTATTCATGATAGTGTGATCTTTCATCTCAAGCAGAAGTTTATGTTGACCCCGGACCCAAATTGTCAACAGCATCTGCGACATGTGGACTACCTATTGGGAAATTAGTCATAGAAAATATAACAAATTAATTATTCAGAAACGGACCTAATGATTTCTCGTGTTCGTGATATGTTTCTATATAGCAGAAACTTTGTTGATGAAGGTGCAATAATTTAAGGCTATATTTAGTTGACTTTGAAGGTGGGATTTTTACAGTACAGCCTGTAGCGTCATCCATATGAACATAACTGCCTATCAACTGTCGATGTTACTTTCAGATATTGCAGTTGTTCGTGTAAATCAATTACGAATGTATATTTTTAATATTTGTTAATGTTGAAAAATATAGTAATTTTCTTTATACTATTAACATTGTCAGATTTGATTTCACTTGTCATCAGACGATGTAACTACTTTGTATACATATACCGTTTTTTTCGTGTACCTATATAAAATTGACTAAGAAATCTAATTTTCTGAAATTTTATAATTAAGTTAATTTTATGCGTGGCAGCTTCATAGTTTTGAAAGTGCAATCGGGTCACATTTTTATCCCATTTCTATTTGAAGGTAAAGATCAAATTCGCTTAGCCTTACGCTATAGTAATATGGCATAGCATGATTTATTTAAAGCTGCTATGCAATTTCATATTTGCATTATGCAGAACCAAAAGTTAATAATACTTAGCAGGTATTACTTTTCAACACATCTATATTGATTTATCTCAACATTGTTCTCTGTTATTCAAGCGAAACGCATCATCAATACAGTAATGATGTTACATACAATGCATAATGTAAGTTATACCATTTCTTTTGTTTATGTAACAATTATTTGTTCACCATTGGATAAAATCTATCGCAAAATCTGTTTATATCTTCTAATGATGTTTCATTTATAATACAGAGGTAATATGCAACGATTCAACTAATTAATTTTTGAAGTAAGTTTACTTTTATTTATTGTATTAATTAATTAATTATTTATATAATATAATATATTCAGTAATAACAAGGAGATTATTGCGTACAACATTGGTTTTTATGATGCAGTAAATTGAGTGGTAAACAATAAAATTGCATATATTTGCGAATAAATCTGATATATTTTTAGCTTTTGTCTTATTTATTCTTATTTAGATACCTTAGGTTAAACTAATTATTTTGAGAAACTAATCATGATTATAGACAAACTATATATAATATTATTTGTTTCCTTCAATTATGGTAACGCTTTTATTTAATTTATTATATCGTTTTTTGATGTTACACATTAGAACTACAATTCCGTTTATATTTATATCCTTATATATAGTTATGTGAGAATCAATATTTGATAATCAGATAATTTGTTCAGCAAACGTATAATACTTTCTTAATATACATAATTAATAAATTGAGCCAAATATCATTACGTTTTACATTTATTTAATTTATTGTTTTAATTTTAAATGAAAATTTATAGGCTAATAGCAAATATCATATTAGTTTTAATATGATAAAATTAGTATACAATGTACATCGAATTATAATATTTATTTTTACAAAATCAACTTAATAATTAATAATTTCTATCTGATTAATATACCCGTGTATGGAAAATAACACATGTACGTTTTTTATATATATGAGTTGACTTTATTCACAGTTTTAAATATATAAATATATAAATAGATATTGTTCTTTTGAAGTTTAAACAATATTTAATATAGATGATATATTTATAAAAAGCATTATTTCTCCAAAAAGGTGTTTTTTACAACAAACAAATGTTCCTTACTACTTTACATTTATACACTTTACAAGTATGTTATATAAAGTTAGTGAGTACACTTTTGTTAATTAAAAAAATGACTGAAGATAGTAATTTTATAATATGGACAATACGGAACACTTACTTTTAACAATAGTATGTAAAGTGAACTTCTACATCACCCCTACAATATTTAAACAATGTAAAGGTCATTTCCGGATATATCGGGCTCAGAAATTGAGAATTTGGGGTTACCAAGTTCATTTGAGAATTCCCTTGGGCGATGAATTTTACAACAAGGTAAACGAAATCTTGTCTTGACGGTAATGATCATTGATTTCAAAGTAACACGATTTCACCAACTTACTCTCTAGCCAAACAGAGAAGACTGTTATACAATTAGAGTAGAATATTTTCCAAACTTGTGCTTGATTCTGATCAGAAGTTGGTTATAAAAAAAGCGTTGCACAGCACTCGGAGCTTTTTATCTTCTCTTTCATAATTAAGTCCGGAGATATCTTTCTTATGGAGCAATTAGCGAGGTAAATAAACATACAGTAATTCAAGGAAAACTCGATGATATACTAAGAACAGTTAGCGATTGGTGTACACATTTAATCAGGCATCGATCCGATAAATATTGATTACTTAAGGTTTAGTCGCTGTCAGTTTTTACTACGTTGTAAGGACGTACCTATAGTTGGGCCAATAAGGTGACTTTTTGTACCTGGCTTGATTATTGTTACACTAAAAACTGGATGAAAATGACAATTCGGCTGAAAGGGTTTTTGTCTCGCACTCATTCTAAAATTTGAAAACTATCCAAATGTAATACTAACATTATAAATAATCTCTTTGGTGTTGAGATTGAATCATATTCCGTGGAAAACTACAGACTCTAACAGTAGTAGTGAGTTGTATACATGCCCCCTTCCTTTTATTTCAAAATTAATTAATGAATTATTGGATACATTTTCTTTTAACTTTTGCAACAAATATAGGTAAAGTATTATAACTGCTAGTCTACTGATAATACGTATATTATATATATAGTAGAACACATATAATATGTGCTGAAACTTATACTATACTTATAGTACTAAAATATTAACAAAATACAGCTCCATTAGGATTTGTATCTCAAACCATTTGAACCATTGAATTGAACCATTGACGCTCTAGCTGAATGACGAACGTAGAAGTAGGTTGGCCAAGTAGAGAGCGGACAGAAAAGCATTAAAGTTGGATTATACTTCACTGTATTGTTCTTCACTGTCATGTAATTGCCTTGTGACTTCGGACTCTAGTTTTTCGAAGTTAAAGTGACAATATGATTTCCCCATAATATATTCCGTTTATTGTCAGAGATGTGAAGATAATGTTTTCAACGAGGCTATTATTATTTACGCTATGTCTGCCCACGGTTTGCGCTTTATAAGTTAAAACGCTATTATAGATTGCTTTTTATAAATTAAGAAATTATTTCAATATTCAGCGGCTGGGTCTGTTTATTTGCTTAAGAAAGATAGATCCGAGTGCTATGCAGCACCTTTATACCACTATTTTCGAAACAGAAGCAAGAAAAAAACCTGGAAAAAATACTCTACAGTCAATAGCCAACAGTCTTCCTTGATTGACTAAAGATTAAGGGATGGAATCATGTAAATTTACAATCAATGATCATTACCATAAATGCAATCTTCTGTTTAGGTTCTCGAAAAACACATCGGACAAGGGATTTCCCAAATCGACTTCGAAATCTTAAGAGATTCGGAATTCTCGCCCTTGATTTACCCTGAAACGACTTTAACCTTGTTAAAATCTTTCAATAAGAACACATCTTAAGACCTCATTGATGGCCGAGAGAGGGGAAGTGATTCCGGGGTCCACCTTTCATACTATTATAACTATAAAAAACTTTTTATAGTAGCATCTTTTATGTATGTTATTATACTTATTTGCTTCCCCTGTAAAACTAAACAACTTATTAATTTATTGTTTCAGTTTTTGTGATTTTAGTCATGGCATGTAAACCTTTTGTATGGAACAAACGGTATAAAAAAGTAAACGAGATTGGAAGCGGTGGCGAATCGATTGTTTTTAAAGTGGAAGATATTAAAGCGGAAAGCAAAATAACACGGTAAGGGACGTTTTACTATACATTTAGGACATATACCGCTTAGTGTAAATACAAATAAATCAAAACTGTTTTTAAAAAGGCACATTATTTGAAATACATTAATGTATAAATAAAGTATTTTTGCAAATGTACATATTTATTTTAGTTCACATTTTGTATAATATTAAGTATGAGATTTGTTTAGTGTTATACGGCACGTGATATATCGTTTTTATATTATAAAATTGGTTTTTGTAGTATTATTTCGTGTCGTCTGTTAAAATGAAATTATTATTCTTCAATTGTAAATAGTATACAGACACAGTAATTGATGTAGACATTTATTTGATTAATATTAGTGTACTGATATGTGTTTTTTCTAAAGTGCTAATTGTGTTTTCAGTTTGAAATAGTTCAAAATACTGTACTTTATAGCATTTTTATTTTATTATGCTTTTAATAACAAATTTTATTGATAATTCCAAATACATATTTGTAAATAAAACAAAAAGATATTTAAAACAATCAATGAGGTTGTAATAAATAAACAAATAAATAAATAAATAAATGAAAATTATTATTTAAATGGCTATATTTAGCAACCAGATGAATATCTATTTATATAGTTATTTTATAGTTTAAATGTGTTTTAAAAAGAATAGATATGGGAGATATCCCTATCTACTGTGATATTTTAGTAATAATGATGACCATGGGTTGATATGACTAGTTAAGTCGTGCAATTTTAAATTAGTTTAGGGTTTAGACATATAACTAAAATATTGAAAAGATGATTTCTATTGTCAACCATTGTGTTTAGAGGGTTGGCCACTATAAAAAATTACTGGAAATGTTTAGTAAATGAAAGGGAACATCATTAATTAATAATAAAAAATAAATAATAAACTCAATAAATTTGCCAGATAAATGAAGCAAGATTACTATCAAATTGGATTAACAAACGGTTTAGTCAAACTAAATTGACAAGGCATACTTGTTTGACTTTATCGAAAAAATGTGTTAATATAGGTTGATTTTGTTTGCATTTCAGGTATAAGGCTCTCAAACAATTAAAATGGGTGTCTGGCGACGTAGACGATGAATTGGATGAAGCTATATTGCAAAAGAAAATGGACAATGAGCATGTGGTAAAAATATACGAATGCTTCCGAGAGTGCGATAAATTCTGTATAGTATCTGAGCTTTGCGAGGTAAATATATATGGATACATATATTATTTATATTATATATATTATATTGTACTATATTACATAGTTGTATTAAATTTATCATATTACATCATAGAGGACCTACCGACCATAAAAAACGACCACGTCGCACACCTCCATTTTTTACATCTCTACAGTTGTAAAGCAACGCTGATGAATAATATAGAGTGTTTTTGACTGATAAACAAATAAATTTGATTTAAGTTTTATAGAAAAAAGTAATGAGACTTTTTAAATATACGGTGGTTATTGGCTAACAGTAATTGTACTATATACAGCTATTAAGTCGTAGAAGCGGGTGGGTGACAATAAGTTTTATTCATATACTATATACCGAAGATTAAAGGTTCTGTCGGTATTTAGGTTTAAAAAGTGAAAAGATTTGAATTATATAATTCATATAAATTGCGGAGATGATTTTCTCAAGAATGACAAGTATTCTTTGTTTTGAATGATAGGTATATAGAAATATCGTAAGTGTAGATTTAATGATTCATTTAATGAATAATAATGATACAGAAGTTTGGGGCGGTATAGATCGAGTAAAAGAGAGATCGAAGCACTGACCCCTTGCATATTTCCACAACAGTAAGGAGCAAAGCTTGAAATAATGTTCACATATAAAGCTCTATCTTGTTGGTAGCATCGGCGAAATCGATGTTCGTTCAAGCTTTTGCCAGATTGGTACCTCGAGCTGCATTTCCTATGATTCTATTGATAAAACTATTCTATCAGTGTATTGTATCGATGTATATAACAAATAACGTATTTGGAATAGACTAAATAATTGGTAGACTTATGAAACTATATTACGAAATTTTATCGCTTTGGTTAAAAAGTCAACGTCATGCACTCTCAGACTGTTAAAGAAAATATTTTTATTTTTTAAAATTTAATGCCCGTATTTACCGCATATACTTATTATTACAACAAAAATGCATAAATGATTGTCACACATATTTTGATTATTTAACGATGTAAACACTTACTGATGTCTGTCTATAATTTTAGGATGGGAATCTTACACAATTTATGGAAGGCCTCCGTAAACCTTTGGATGAAGCAACCATCTGTGATATTGTATTGCAAATTGCAA
Source organism: Coelogynopora nodosa (assembly GCA_034780555.1). Taxonomy (NCBI): domain Eukaryota; kingdom Metazoa; phylum Platyhelminthes; order Proseriata; family Coelogynoporidae; genus Coelogynopora; species Coelogynopora nodosa. The sequence goes on along the minus strand of JAUZND010054598.1, from coordinate 4,924 downwards.
AAGGTCTTGCTTACATTCACAGTCTGAAAATACTTCATCGAGATCTCAAACCGCTGTATGTATATACAATAGCCATTGATATTTTGTAATATATATATTTTTTTATATTTATATATATTTATTTATATTTATTTTATTTTTTATTATATTATTTTATTATATTATTTTTATTTTATATATATTTTTTATATTTATTATATATTTTTTAAATATTTATAAAATAATTAATTCTAAATCAATGAAAATTCGCCCACACTTGTCATTTTATAAGAAAACCATTATTTATATATACGCTATATGTAAAATTTCTTATCAAAAACATTACCGTAGTACTCCCTTGTAAGACGGGGAAGGTAAATAATATAATATAATAAACAAAATATGTCTAAACTGTGAATTTGGTGAGCTGATTTAAAATATTTTTTTGTTATATGCATTTGGAATTATTGTTTCACCTATATAGAAACGTCGTCTCTTCTAACGGCATTTGGAAAATTTGCGACTTTGGAGTATCCCGAATTGTTGTTGATAAGTACGATCAGGCTACAACCGTCATGATTGGAACTCTGTTTTATCAAGCTCCTGAGAGGTTTAAGTGTATACCTTATGATTTCCCAATTGACATTTGGTAAGCAGTATATATGTAAATTTGTAAAATATGTGGTAAAATATTCTCAATAGCAAATACTCTTTCCACAAAAAAATTTAAAATACCATCTGAAGAATATTATGTAAAAACATTTAATAAACAGTTTTGTTCTTTGAAGGAAATCTTTTTTTTGTCGATTACAACGTTCAATTAGTATTAGGGCCTATGCAAAAGTTTTTTTTTGTGTTTCTATTTTTTGGTAAATGTGTCTGCTATACTTATAAATATATTACAATTAATGTGTAATATTGCTCCTTTAAATATATTTTAATTGTGCTGGTAATACATCGGTGAATTCATTTTACTTAGAAATTTTATTAAAAATAAATCTCTTAGTGTTACAATATGTATAAATATAGTTATATATAATATGTGCGAATTGTAAAACTTAAACATTGTTTTGTAACATTTCAAATAACAATTGTTTATATAATATTTGTTGTAGAAAAATATGTATTAAATCATATATGTTCTAAAATACACTGTTTTAATAAAATAAAAGTACTTTTAAAACGTAAATTTCTTTAAAACAATCTATTTATATTTCCTCAGGTCGCTAGGATGTATTCTCTTTGAATTGTGTGAAAGAAAACATGCATTTCTTATATCAGATTTCGCTACGGGTATAGACGTTGTTCAAAAACCTACTCCTCAAATATCCGAACGATATTCATTACATTTAAGAAATCTTCTTAACAGGTCAGTTTTATTTATCTCTCAAATATATTTAATAAAATTTAATTTGATTCAATGTAATTTAATTTTTTAAATTTAATATAATGTATTGAGTAAATGTGATGTCAATTATGTAATGTATGTAATATATATATATATATAATATAATATAATATAATATAATATAATATAATATAGGTGTAATTAAATTGTTATGTATGAATGCCTTCTATTAAATGTAAAATTAATGTAAGTATACAATATATTGTAAATATATTTTTATTGATTATTACTATTTCCCTGATTTAAATATTAAATGTATATTATTCAAAAAGAAACCGCAATAAAATTTTAAATTTATTACAATTAATACAATGCTGATAAAGGCATGTTAAAATTATTCTCTTCATACGGGTCATTCTCCTGATTTTAAAAACGCTTCCCTCATTTTTAAATGTATTACTACAAAATTTAGAAAAATATTTGAATCTGCTTTTATCTGTGTTAACAAATCCAATGAGTCAACCTAAATAACGGATTCTATCCCAATAATGCTAATTTAAGTAAACTCCTTCTCAATTCTGTAACATAAATTATTTTTTCCGCATTCTGTTATACATTTATAATTATTATTTAATCTGTTTAAATCCATTGTTATTATACATTCTTTTGTAATTTAAACCTCTGTAATTTTGTGGTAACTAGCTGCTTTGTATAATATGTCAAGACTTTATTGATTTTTATTTTTGTCTGTCAGGAAGTTGCTTGTAATTAAATTGTTCAGATGTGTTTTATGTATATAATTTTTCACATATTATATTTAAGTTAATAATACTATTCTGTTAAACACTTTTTGTAATTTTCACACCATGATTATACCTTCTTGATGAAAGGTGAAAGCTCGGATCTTTTGTTTTAATTGTAATAAACATTAAATGTTATTGTGGTTTTTCTTTTGCATTCTCCACAAGTGAACATTACTTGTCTTCATTTATCGTATATATATATATATTATTATTAAAGTTAATTTTAAGATAGATTAATTTATTTTATTAGAACAATGTAAAAATATGTTACGTAATTTACTAAGACTACTAAAAATAATTAAAATGCAGCAATAATTCTAATAATAATAGCTAACTTTTAAACTTTTAAATTAAATTTAATTTTTACTAATTTTGCATATATAAATAATATATCAACATGACTATTTTGTTTTAAACTCAATTAAAATACTAATATCTTTAAAAGCAAAACTAGAAAACCGTTTTTTTAAGCTGTGCAAATTTATACTTGGAATACTTTCCCCAGACTGTAGCCTACACTATGTCCATGAAAAGACATATTTGTATGAAAAGTAGGTCCATACTGTATAATATATGTAATTATATATTTTTTATATAAGGTGCTTAAGGTTGTTAACTATATTTATTTATTATATTTATCATATGATTAACAAATTTTATTTTTAATATTAAAAAAATATGTTACCTTCATTGATGGAACGTGAAATTTGAGCATTAACATAGATGTTTTATAAATTGTAACTTTTTTAAATAACTGATATGTACCGTAGATATTCTACTATGATTAAATTTAGCTAGAGTCGAATATATTTTACGACATGAATATTTAAATATTTATGTAATCGTTTTTTCAGTGTTAATATATAATACATAAGTCACTATCGTGTTTAATACACTTTTTTTCACATTCCTTCTTACGGTAATGAACATTGTAGTGTATTTTAATATTTAGAAAAAAATTTCATAATCTTATTTTTGAAACAATTTTTTTTAATGTATTAAGAAAATTTTGAAAACTAATTGTGTTTTACAACTGTCATAATATATTATTATATTTCTTCTTCATTAATTTGATATAATTTTATTTTCTATATTATGTATAATATTTTATACGTTCATTTTCTACTATAGCATGCTTAATAGAAATTCCAATGAAAGACCAACAGCAGATGCAGTCGTCGCGAATCTTATGGCAGTACATGTATGCATAAACCATGAATATTTAACTAATTATGTTTTAACTTTTTAAATATATTTAATAATACTATGCTTTATGCATACAGTTATGGTCAAGTAAATGGCTGCGTAACCAAAAAATGCTAAGAAATATCTCGTATGTTAACTGCCAATTGAATAAATCAACATGAATACAGTATTGATTAATCAAAAACTAAATATTTATCATAGGAAAACTCTGATCAATAATTCATTTATTAATTAATCAAATTCTCTTTATCAGGATTCGGTAGGCATAATTCTCTGCACATGGGACCACAAATAATTTTCAAAAGTCTTTGAGATATGAGTTACTTAATATTATATCTGTCTAATGTATTTTATTGAACTTGCGTATAAGGCATACCACCCATAATCTAGATGACTTTAGATAAGTGATGTGTATAAAGTAACCAGCTTCTGTATTTTAAGCACGTACCCGTTTAAACAAACTCAGAAGATAGTGCTGCTTTACTTTGGAAGTCTGGAAAATTTGTCGTCATAAAGTTTAACACAATTAGTTAAAAACCAGGTTTTGTAGTCGTCAATTTCGCATTGACATCTTCGTTCGTTATCGTTATTGGTTGATTGAATGAGGGTTATTACAATGTCATCAACATACTGGTAGAGAAAGTAAGTTAAGCGCAGTATATTTTCAGTAGAGAACATATATACAAAACAACATTGAAAAAGATAGAACTGCACCATGATATTGCTTTGCAATTCATTTATATTTTTGCTATTTATAGAGGCAAATCGGGGACGATTTGTGGATTTGTGTAGTAGTTTATGAACCGAACATTTATGGCAATTATGTAAGTGGTTTACTAGGAGATACTCAAAACATTGTGTCATATGCCTTCCTACGTTTTGTTAATTTTAGAGCTCTTGTGTTGATACTTACCTTTCGAAATTCAAATATGTTTCATCCCTACTGATTGATTAGAGTACCGATATGGAGTATACAGGGTGATTCATAAGTCCCTACGACATAGAATTTTATAAAGTTAAAAAATAAAAATATATAATCATGATAATCCAAAGTTTGTATTATGATTAATTATAATATATAGTATATATTAACAGCAAAATACAACAACATAGTCATTTATTTATCATAGGGTTCAACCTGTAAGCCACCCTTTTCTACACACAAATGCATTCGTCGGAAAGTTCGATTGTTGATCGACTTGAGCCAGTCTTTTGGAAAATTTCGAAACTCTTCCGTGATGACTTCTTTTAATCTAGCAACATTTTGGGTTTTTTGGGCAACAATCTTGGGTTTCAGAATACCCCACAAAGCATTGTCGCAAGACGTCAAATCAGGACTTCGAGGTGGCCAAGGGGTAGGACCAAATTTCCCTACCCATCGATCCTGGAAGGTGTCAGTCAGAAAATTTCTTGTTCTGATAGCAGTATGAGCTGGTGCTCCATCTTGCATGAAGTGAGAGGATAGCAGAATTCCTTTCTCCTGTAATGCCGGGATAAACTCATCCTGAAGCATTTTGATGTATTTATCTGCAGTTACCCCGCCTGTGAAGAAGAATGGGCCAATAAGATGTTTCGCCGACATAGCTGC
>JAUZND010054587.1:0-18985 GCA_034780555.1 Coelogynopora nodosa | reverse complement strand
CCCCCCCCCCCCCCACACAAGCATCCCAACTTGAGGTGCAGCGTATCGCCGTCGTGGAGACCATAGAAGCCGAGCTCCCAGGTCTCCGAGTCAATCGGGAACTCGACATGGCCGGTGGCCTCCGTCGTGTAGACAAGGGCCACCTCCTGAGACCGGTTGAGGCGGAAGAGTCGGCGCAGCAGGGTGTGCACATGCTGGACGATCATACGGGAGGGCAGACTCCTCTGCAGTGGCTCCGGCCGGGTGGGACAGGAGATACGGAGGCGAACGAGGCCCTCCTTGAGGGAGCTGCTGGATTTCTGGGGTAGGGGGGGGGGGGCGGCGGGGGTTAACTGAGTGCAGAATCCGTTTAGCAAAAACAATAAACGCTGTTTAAATGGTAAATAAAAGTATGTAATCTTTGATAAAGAAAATTTCATTGCCTGAATAATTAATTATCAGGCCTAATAAAACTGTAATTAATACTTTCAAATAAAATACAGCTACTATAACACTGATGAACTAGCAAACATGATATTACATATTCTATGATATAATTCTTTACATACGGAACCTTCCTAAAAATCAAATTATGTCCAAGTCTACCATAAATTTGAGAATACTTGAAAAGACTGATGTAACGATTGACCTTACAAAACGCTCAATACTAAAAAGCAGTACTAACCAACAGAACTCTCTGAAATCCATCCAAGACAAGACGAAACCTAAGCGTCCTTAAATTTTTTTAATTCGCAAAACTAAAGAATTCTAGATAAAATTTTTTTTTTAATGTAATGCAGAATACGCTCAGGAAGACATTAAACATTATTATTATATAAACATGATTAAACATTAATCATGATTATTATGGTGGCCAAGACAAGTCAAAATTTCAATACTCTGTGTTTCTTGTAAAACACATTGTTTATTGTCTTAAAACACAGAGTTTTATCTAAATACACACGGTTTTTTCCAAATAAACATGTGTTTGTTGAAAGACTCAGTGTTTTATATAAATACGTATGTATTTGTCGAAAGTTTTATCTAAATACACATGTGTTTCTCGAAAGATTATGTGTTTTATCTAAATACGCATATGTTTGTCAAAAGATTCTGTGTTTTATCTAAATATGAATGTATTTGTCAAAAGACAATAAATTTGTTGATTAGTATTGTTTTAAGAATACAATATTTACTTTTGATCGGTTATGCGTAACTTTCAACAAATTTGAATTATACATTAAAAATGAATTATTTCATTTTAACGTTCATAATGGCAAGTAGAAATTTCCTGTTAAATAAACTAATAAATAAAACAAACATTGTACTACTATTTTTACTAATGTTTTACTAAAGAATTATAATTTTACTCTACTGCATATAGTGCACTGACTATCTGAAAAATATCAATTACCGTTTTAAGAATAATATTATAACAATATTTATTAATATGATCCTCATCGGTTATAGTTAAGAACCGATCCTGATTCCACAAAAATGATGCCTATACGAAGTACCTGAAAAAACGAGATGCCGATTCTACAAAAACCGATGCTGATGCCAAGTACCTGAGATGAAACCCGATTCCGATGCCAACAAATATATTATATTATATTTAATTTATTTTACGTACAATAGTTGCTATAGGCAGCCGTCAAAATAACTACAATTTTTAATTCTGGCAAACGGAATTACTTACCAAAAATACTTATAGTATGCCTTATAGTACAAATCATAATACTCCGTGAAAATTTGATACAAATATCATAATTGTTATAAAAATGTTACATTTCCGAGTAAATAGTATTATAAAAGTTTCAGGAATTATAAAATTGTAGTTAATTTGGCGGCTGCCGGAAGTATAACTACTACGTAAAATAAATTAAATATATATTTGTTGGCATCGGAATCGGCATGGGGTTTTATCTCAGGTACTTGGCATCAGCATCGGTTTTTGTAGAATCGGCATCGGGTTTTTTTCAGGTAATTAGCATAGGCATCATTTTTTGTTAAATCAGGAGGTTTTTGTTTTATAACCGATGATGATCATATTAATAACTGTTGTCATAATTTTATTCTCAAAATGGTAATTGATATTTTTCAGATAGTCAGTGCACTATATGCAGTAAAGAAAAATTATACTTCTTTAGTAAAACATTAGTAAAAATATTAGTACAATGTTTGTTTTATTTATTAGTTTATTTAACAGTAAATTTCTACTTGCCATTATGAACGTTAAAATGAAATATAATTCAAATTTGTTGAAAGTTACGCATAATAGAGCAACAGTAAATATTGTATTATTAAAACAGTACTAATCAACAAATTTATTGCAGAACATGCGTATTTGGATAAACATTGAGTCTTCTGACAAACACATAAGTATTTTGATAAAACGTTGAGTCTTTTAATAAAGCACTGTGTATTTAGATAAAAGACTGAGTCTTTCGACAAATACAAACGTAAACACATTTCGATAAACACATGTATATTTGGAAAAAAGACGTGTGTATTTAGATAAAACTCTGCGTTTTAAGGCAATATTAGAAGACATTGGCAAACGATTGATAAACAATATAATTTTGATACATGTTTATCTCTTTCTGAGCGTCTTCTGTATAGTATTACTTTTAATTAATTAATTATTTTCCATGGACTTCTTAAGTTTTCCTACTTTTTTTAAATTATGGACGATTATAATTAACAGACAGAACTAACCTTAAACTCCGAGTCTTCTGGTGGTCCATACTTCTCCAACAACGCCCCATAGCACGGATGCCTGTCCACAAACTCCCCACTCGGCGCCGACCTCGCCACATCTCTGCTCCCCCCAGCAGCCAGCCACTCCTCACCAAACCGCTTGAGATAGTCGATCTGGGCGCCGCGCCTCTCCTCCCGCTCCACACTCATCAGGTTGAGCCGCTTGACTCGCGGCAGCTTGGCGATTACCACCTGTCGAGCGGTCTCCCTCGTATCCACATCTTTGTCGAGTACCGGGTTGTCCAGAACACTGGGGAGGGGGGGGGTGGGGGGGGAATTCCAATATCGATCGTTTTAACTACAATAAGGGTATTGGACCTGATAGAAATTGGTCATCTATTATGGCTGAATGTATATAGTTAACCTTGTATAACAGGGTTCCCGCACTTTTACCTTAACGAACTTTACCGACATTTTAAGTAGAATGCAGAAGGAAAATGGTTACGCTAATACCATCAACTTTATTTGGACGTACCTATACAGTTTTTATGTAAATGAGTAAAGAAATATGAAATGATATTCGAGCATACTGTCCTTGTCATTTATGATGTATAATACAGAATAATAATATTATGATTAGTTGAATTATACAATGCATAATTTTTTTATGAACTTTAATATAAAAATAACAGAATTATTGTATTATAACGGGCATAATATGAAACATTTACTCACTTTATTTTTATTATTAGAATGTAATTAAATGTGTGCCGAAATGGTTAATATAGTATTAGTATAATATTATAGTTTAACAGAATCAAACTGTCAGTTCAAAGCTTCAGTTATTCCATGAGATTGATCGTCTAGCTAATGTCTTCACTATATTAAGTTAATTGCATGCTTCATAAGGCTTAACTATTCCAACAAGTAAACAGTTAAATCTTTATTGTTCATAATATATAATAAAACATATCTCTTCATAATCACTCATCACTCATCTGCAACAAGCGCCTCCTGTCCATGAAGGAAGGAAGGAAGGGAGGGAGGGAGAGAGAGAGAGGAATGTAACTGAGTTCTCGCAGCTGCCCAAGTCTGTTCAGCTGGTTTACACTGCCCCAGTCAGCAATCCTATTTCCCGCCAGCCCTAGGTGGGTCAGCGAGGGGAAGAGGGGGCAGGGCGTGGTCATGGGTCCGGGGAATACGACCGTCGAGATGTGGTTACCCTTGAGGGCGGAAGGGAGGGCGATGGGACCAGTTCATGTCATGTGTTTTATCAGAACACTGGAACACACTTTCTTTTCTTAAGTGAGGGAAAAGGATTTCGGAAATAATAATTTCTTTACCCCTTGAAGACCGTTTTACATAAACGTGTTTGTGCTTTTTCTATCGTTATAAATAAATAAACATGAATAAGCACGTTTTCAGTCTTTAATTTCTAGCATGTATGAAAAATGAAATCTAAATTACGTCAAAATTAAGGCGAAATAGGACTATTGAAACATCCAGAAAAATAACCTCTACTTGTTTTTAAGCACAGAATAATTCTTAGGACCATATAAGCAGAATCAAAAATTTTACAAACTGCTTTAAAGTCTAAATAAAATAAGTAGGTATTTTACTTAGTTCAGTCGATGACAAATAGTAAGAAATCTGCATAATACACCGAATTACAAATGCCCCTACGGCTGCAAGTACCTTGAGTTGCAGGTGTTCAAGATAGGCCAGCTCGCCGAGTGGACTGAAGTCCGTGATCTGATTCTCGGAGAGATCGAGGAAGGTGATCGTGTTGAGCGACTTGACCAGGGTGGAGGCGGGTGAGATCTCGGCGACACAGTTGTAGGCGGCTATGACGGTGGTCAGCGAGGGAATACAGCGCAGGAGGGCGGCCAGCTGGCCCCAGGAGTAGCCCAGTCGAGTGAGGATGAGGTTGGAGAGCAAGGGGAAGCCGGTCTCGAGCAGGTGCCAGTCTTGGGCGGCGGGGGAGGAGGTGGAAGGAAGGGAGAGCTGGTTCTCGCTCACATCGAGGATTGTGAGTTGGGGGAGTTGACGGCAGATCTGTGGGGATGTGGGGGGGGGGGGGGGAGGGTGGTTGAGGTGAGGGTGCCCTGCGATTGTAATTGGCAGATATACTGCAACTAATCTATTTGCTCCTTTCACCTACGTACCTTGTACAAAAGTGTTCAGCATTAGTGTTTTTGCGGAATAATCAAGAATTTTGACCCCAATTCCGCATTTGGTATTTACATTTAAATTTATCTTTTTTTGTAACATTTAATTTTCAATTAACACTATTTTATCAATTTGTGTACTTACTTTTTACATATTATAGTTGTTCAAATAAATTGCATATCTTAATTTACTCAAATAACCAAATTAAATCAAACAGTAATGGCATATTCGGACCTATATTAGTTAATGCCCTCTTAGCGATAACAAGGTAGTTCTTTGTAAACACTCAAAAGTATTTATTATAAGTCACAGAATTTTTTTTTATATTAACTATTGATTAGTTCATATTGTGTTAAGTACAGGCACTGTTCCATTAAATAATATTCGATGCTCAATATAATTTTTTTATGTTCATAGAAGTTTTTTTCCTCATATTTTTACTCCAAATCACGGAAATTTGTTCTCAAAATTCCATTATTATTTAAAATTTCACGGTACTCACATATGTTGCTACACTACTGATTCTTGTTGTAATAACAACTAAAAATGTGGAAGCTAAACTATAACAGTGACAAACCAAATAAATAAAACAGTTTTAGTCCATCACCTTGGCAACCTCAGTCCAGGAAGACAGCAATGTCCTCGAGAGACACAACTGCTTCACAGCCGGCAGCACAAGACTCAGCTCCCCCTCCCCTCCACCACACCAGGCCACCAGTTGGCCGCACAGGTCCACCGTAGTGAGGTCAGCCATGTTGCTCCGCCTCTGAGAGACCTTGCGCGCCCCCAGGAAATGACAGGCCACCGGCTGCAACCCCCCACCCCGATCCTGGAGGGTGGCAAGGGAGTCGGCAGCCTCGATGGCCTCCTCATCCAGTCCATAGCGCTCGTCCAATACCTGGAGGAAGGGGGCACCCATTGACACCTTTCCCGGTCTGTGATAGAGGGAGGGGGGGGGGGAGAGTAGCGATCATACAGATTGGATAACAGTGATTCCTGCGTTAGCGGTATGCTAGTAATACGGCGAAATTGACTGAACAAAAAATTAGTAGCTATCAAGACGTATAACGCTAGACATAAATCGAAAACATGCCATTACATGATAAGATAAAGACAAGTAATGGTCAATTGTGAGGAATGTAAATAAAATAGATAATTTTATAATAAAATAAAATATATTTTTTAACAAATCAGAGCTGATTTAATTATTATTAAATCAGCTCTGAATAAATATCAAGATAGGCGCAAGCTATCGATAGACTGAGCTATCAGTCATAAACTCGCGGTTTGAAGTGCTGACGATTAAAAAATAGTTTCGTGCCAATCTCCAGAAACACATGTTGAAATATTGATTGATGAACTGGGTCGACTGCTTAATACGGTTTCTAACCATGGTTGGCATGTGATTCCTGAATACTGGTTCGGTTGCTGATTATTAGGGAGATCTAGTGTCACTTAGAATATTTTACTAAATAGTATTCAGATTAAAGTTCAAAAAAGGGACTGCTTAGCAACTGAGAAAACTAAAACAATATTTTGAAATTGTCTATTAAACAAAGCTGCCGAATAGCTACATACCCAGACAAATTTGGAAGTAGTCGAGTTATTTTAATGAAACTTTTTTTCGGTAATGGCGAGTTTTCGTGATGAATCGGTTACTGCTGATGGAGTGTAATGTTCATTATTTAATAACTCGATTTGTTTAATGTATTTCAAAGTAATAACCCAACCATTGAAATAGTACATTCTAACCTCAAACAATGACACATATATAACATACAAATTACGGACATAATTGTTAAATTGTTATCAGATATTCACTACTACTGTCCGAATAAAGCAGTGTATTGATTAAAAATATCAATATTTATAGCATTGAAATCGATACATTAGATTAAGAAATTATAGATTTCAAAATAAACATCAATATTCGTTAAATCGACAATTAATTTTTTTTTCACACTTCCATAAAATTCGAGATTTAAAATGTGTAATGTACATTACTTTAAATTTAGTAAATAACCCTCTTGACACCACACAATGCTGATTGACTTAGTTGCTAAGGAGGAAGAATCTCACCGGACAAATGAGCCAGCAGTAGGATGTTGAGTCTCAAAGTAGCGCACTCCCGCCAAGGTACCATTGTGCTTGCCCCGGTCGGGATTGTCCCATTCGACACCAATCCAAAAGCTCGCATGCGACTGCGCCACAGGGCCGACGTAGCGCACTGTGCCCATGTGAACTTCATCCATCGCTACACGTCGACCAATGAGATGCGGACCAACGGAGGAGGAGGCGGCATCATCCTCCGTCTTGTTGTTGTCAACAATGTATGGTGCTGACTGCTTCATTTGGTGTGTGTTGAGGCTCGTACGACTAGCTGATTGTTAGATATAAACAGTAGATGTCTATTACACCAAATGTTTATGATTTCCAAAAATCGTAATTAATATTGATGTGACAATCAAAATAAAAAGTTCCCTGAGCAATTACTCCATGAATTAGCTGAAAACAACAAGACAGATTTCTAAGTCTGAAAGTCAGTGAGATAAACTGACAATGGCTGGATTATCAAGATGAAAAAGTGAACTTGCACAACTAGAATTTTCTGGCAGAAATCTGACTTGATGTGCAGTTTTATTTTTTGGCCTAAAGTGTTGTATAAGATTTTTAAGAAATGAATTACTAAAAAATGTAAGTAACCCAAATAACAATATCAAATATATAAAATCCAACTGATTATGCTTCTTTAATACAAACAGAAAATACTCACTGTTAACAATACTCACTAAACGGTCAACAACTATCAGAGTCATACTCGGTTTTGCCAAGAAAAACAAATTAACTGGCATTTGCGCACATCTTAAATAGCCATTCTTCAAAGTTAATTTTAACAATGAAAAGTTTATTAGAGCGAAATTTATTTTGCACCATTAAAATCTAAGTATAAATGTAACATTTACTTATACTATCGTTAAATAGAGAACTTATTTTATGAATAGAAAATTAAATACATTCAGTTTCAACATAATTATCCTATTTAGGATGTGCACAACTGCTAAAATATTTATCTAGCCTTGGTTTGGCTTGCAAAACCTCATGTATGACTCATCGTTTTCAAAACCATCGTACATCTAGGAATGGGGGAGAATAAAAGAAATTCATATTTATGGTCATAGGCATTTGGTTATAGCAAGTAAACTTTAAACCTTGCTAGACAATCTTTCAATAGATAATAGGCTTCTCACAAAAGGCTTAATTTTCCAATTATTACTACTGAAGGCTGTCTTGAGGGTATTGTCAACTATGTGAAGATCACTAGTTTAGTCCCTTCAATATCATTAAACACTTCTTTGCTGATCAAATCATAAAGCTTCCAATAGGCATTAGGGTCATAATATAAAAATCGTAGAAAATGAAAGGTGGCCAATTTTGTTATAGATGTAAGTAGCTCCAAATATTTTTCATATTTCCTCATATTGGGGTATCTCTGATTAGTTAAAAAAATATATTTATAAGTTAAAATTACATATCTGACAGGTCTATTTAAAAATATATAATATACATATCTAGCATCATTAAATTTTAAAAATAACAACATAAAAAGGTTAAAAATGCATAAAATATTTCATTTGAAGAAAAATTTCCCTTAATAATAACAATTTCCCTAATTACTCTGACTGTGGCACTATGTTAATCTAATTATAATATTTTTAAGACTGATAAATATAAGTTATCAAATGTAATAAAATGTGATAATAAAATATTATTTTATATACTTTAATGTATTTATAAGTAATAAAAAGTTATACACTTGAATAAAATAATTTTTCTGTACCTATAACATTATTTGTATTATATGAATTATATAAAAGATTAATAAATGGATTTTTTTTTAAATTATAGATATAATTATGATAAATATATAATTTACAATGTATTACAATTATACTTGCTGATAAAATAAATTCTGATTTTGTCTAGCTAATTCCATTTTACTTAACTGCTTTTTTATCTGTAAATATAGCATCTGCACTTACCAATGAGAATTTTAATTTAGTTTATATAATAAATAAAAATTATAAAATGTTTGAGAATTATTTTTAAAAATGATGTAGGTTTACATGGTATCCACATTTTTATCTAATAAAAGTCACATATAATTCATGTATTTTAATAAAAATCTAAATCAAGTTCATATGGCTACAACAACATATAACATAGTCTCAAAAATTGTAATTTGGTTGTCACTTTGAATATTATTATATCTAATATATTTTTAAATGTTATTTAGCCAATTTTTTGAAAATGAATTAAATAGCATATTTAAATCAAAATTCATGAATATTAAAAAAAAGTAATAATTTACATATATTTAAATATATCCTTAAATTTTATATAGGGGTTGATAGCTTAAAATTTAAATATAATAAAATATATTTTTCTTAAACATACATAATTACATTAAATAAAAATAATGATATCATGGAAAATCTTCAATAAAATCTATATAGATCTGATATATAAATTTGATATAATAATATATTAGCATGCTTTAATTTTATGTCAGTAGACTAGTGGACATACATATATGGTGTGTACCCATGGTAGTGAAGAAAGGGTACTTCCACCTCCTCTACTGAATTAACCATATTTCAAAAAAGATGTATATTTAAAATTTTATCTACTTATTTAGATTATTAATAAAAAATATTTAAGACATATGTTATTTATACATATATTTCGGAAAAGACATTATATAGTATAATGATTTATATAATAAAATCTACACATTATCATATAAATCTATTTAACTTATTACTTATTTCTAATAGTATGATGCTATTATTGATATCTTTTGGTACTAATTATTTTAGACTGATAAGTTTAATGGTTATAAACAAATAATTATATGGGACTATCATAACAAATTCATAATATAAAAATATTTACATTTCAAAAATTACTTTCAATAAAATTAATAATAACTAATAAAAATAGTATTATGAAAATTATTAATAATTAATTGTACAATTTCAATCAAATAAAGTTAATAACTAATGATATTTATATAATTATTATTTAATTGTCTAAAAAGTGATTAGTATGGTTAAAGATCAAAATTTAAAGTATGTAACTGGTCAGGGCCAGTGCCTATAATTCGGTTTTATTAATATGAACCATATTATAGTGTTCCGATTCATACTCATAGTGTTTAGTTTAAATTTAAAAATAACAATTATATCTAACAAGTTTTATTCCATGTTTTTTATTATGTAAATTATTTAATAAAAAATGTGAAGCATATGTACCTGTACTATAATGATGAGTTCAAAATAAAGTTGTTAACTGATGCAAGTGATACTGGTTGAAGCAGTCTCTAGGACATAACCCTGGATATCCCTGACAATCTTGGCATTGGACATATTTACAGATACCATTCCAAAGGTAAAATCAACTCTTTTCTGAGCTTCCATTTCCTTTCTGTTCAAGGAATTTTTATTGTATTCTATGTCATAACTGAGGCTGCATAACAATTTCATATCTTGAAGGTCTTCCTAGCCTTTGGGGCCTTCCAATATCGCCATATGCTGTTAGATATCTAATGGTTTTCTTGAGTAAATTGCAAGAAATCCATTTCAGAGTCATTATGTTAATTATAAATGAGAAAAGCATTGAATACTATGTGCTGGAGTAGGTAAATGCCTATATTTTTAACCAACTGCAGCTTTGTCTGCAAGCATTGTAACCATGTAACATCTGGTCAGACAGATCTACTCCAATTATTGAACCATTATATACCTTGACAACAGTTGGTAACTAGAACTCTCTTGTTGTCCTCTGTACAGATGTCTTATCTTAGTAACCTTTGAACAATCAGCTGCTGTTGACAAATGGAATACTTATTTTGATGGTTTTTAAGCTTTTTATCAGGGAACTTTGTTTCCAGGTGTCCCTTTCTGAAGAAATCACATTGGTTTTTACTGCTGTATTTAAGAAAGTTCCAAAGGGATACCCAGATTATTCCTGATAGTGCATGTTACTAATGTTTTCTTTGTGTAGATATTCAGCTAGTCTGGCAGATAAAAAACTAATTAATACAAAATATGTGATACCATTCTCCACTTAGGTAGATAATTTTATCCAGTATAGGGAATCTGATATATCCAGTTAATATGAGATTTATGAAATAAATAAAAATACACAATTCAATGGCAATTACATGAGTTGAACACCTCCATATAAAGTTATAAATCTTGTTACAGATGATGTTTCTGATTGGAAGCAACATTCAGAAAAAATTGGAACTTTATGAGTCCGAATTGCTGAACCTTAGTAGCACAAATGTCTGTTATTAGAGATAAGCCAGACATTATCCAGCAAAAGATGAGCCACCATGAGCTACAGTTTCACAATTTGAAGTTGCAAAACAAAAGATTAGTGAGTTCTGAGTTTCCAGTTAAAGCCCATGACAAACCACTGAAACTTTCCAAAGAAAAATATGGAGACCTCTTAAGTCTATGTTCTGGTCCTAATCCGTCTCCAGTTATTAGGTACCCGGACAATAAAAATGTCTACAAACATTTACCTCATTCAGTTATCTGAACTATCAGACTGAATTCAATCTTTTTTATTGTTATATTCTATACCTATCCAGTGTGCCATACTTAACATTTAGTTTTAAATACCTAACATTCATATATTCATATCTTTTTGTGTGTTAAATAACTTACATTTTGTTGCAATATGCATTTTAATATATTTATCATTATTCTGTTTTATAATATAGTATTATACACTGATTTTATTTTTTTATGTATTTGAATGTGATCATATAAGAATTTGTAATGAAATTTTAATTTCACGAAGTGTTGTATGAGTGTTGTATTAGCTTTATATAATTTTACAAACTGTAGTATAAGTTTGAAGCCTTATACTTTATCAGATTTTTTCCCATTTTCATTTTCAATAATATAATAGTAAATAGAAAACATCCTAGATGAACAGCTATGTGATAGATAGATCATTAAATGATTATTTAAGTATTGAAATGGGGATCTGAAATATAAGAAAATTTCATAGAATATTACTGAAAAGTAGTATTTTCTCTCATACAATGGTTTGTGAAATTGCCATCAAACTATAGAGATCACTGTTACATTATAAATAATATAAATTATTTATATTTAAATATTTGAATGTATTTGTTGTAATTACTTTAGGTAATAATAAACTTAATTTAGAAATATGACATGACATGTATCTATGACTATAGGAGTTATAAAATATGGACAAAATTCATAATTTATTTATATTTAATTCAAATAGGAGAGTTAAGCTAATTGTAATGATATGAAATAGTGTTTTTTTTGTATTTCAGGGTTATTTATTTGTATATCTTGAACTAGCTGCAACTTTTTTATTTACAAAAATATATGGCTAAGCCTAAGGCAAACCAATTTTTTTTTCGGGAAGCAATATTCTCAAGATATTTGGCATGCAAAAGCAAAATTCAGGCATGATTGGCATGCAGGAGCCTTAAAAAAGGTGTGATAGGCATGATGATAGGTGTGATAAAGCCTTAGTAAATGTGATTATTTATTATAGCTTATTGCATGAGGTGTGAAAAATTGGTATAACATTTTTATTTTTGGCTTGCCAATATTCCTGAAAAAAATTTTGAGGCAAACTAACACGAAGTACTAAGTAAGTTAACTGGAATATTAAGTGAAATATGTCTTTAAAATGTTTAAGCCTTAGGAATTGTTAAACCACCTGCCTTAATTGATGACAAATACATTTTTTAAACATTGCTTATAGTTATGATATCCAGAAATTCAAATATAAGAAAGCAGTTATTTTATAATTGTTTTTGCAGAATCTCTACTTAAAACTTACATAGACATAGTCATAGGTTTAGTACTTTATTAACTATTTCACAATTTACATACTTATGTATTTAAGTATTTTGTGTCTAATAGAGCTAAAATTTGACTCATTGTAAACTACCTTTTCACTTTCAAAATGTATTCTGCGGAATTGAGTTCTTCAATTCCATAAAAAATAGAATATGTTTTATGTTATTATGTATTCTCAATTTTAGCGAAGGCGGCAGTTTTCTCTTGAGATTAAGGGGGGGTTTTTTGAAGGTCTGGAAACTACATTGAATACGCATCTGGCCTACTATGTTTAAACATATTATTAAAATTAGAAATTATGACTGTACCAAACCTTAGCAACACTTTTGAAAAAAGTAATGTTTATTGTATATAGAATATTTTAAACAAAATGAATTAAAAAAAAATTTATTTAACAAATAAAAAATTATATTAAAAAATTGGAAACCACTAAAATGTTTAAACTTATTTATTGGATTAAAGTAACTGTAGAATTTATTGCAACGACAAAACGATAATTCACAATGGACAAGAATAACAGCACTACCTAAGAATCAGCATGGTTCTAGGTAAAAATAATACATTGGCACTGATTCGATGATCAGATTTTGTATCATAACAACCTGCAGTTTTCAATTAAGATATGGCAAGATTACCATCGTTAGTATAAGTATATGCTACAACCGAATTGCTGATAGAACTGAAAAATATTATATCTACAACAGGTTTCATGATACAATCAATAGCATCACCCGACAATTAATAAGATGTCAAACTCCCGATAGGCGAATTCAATGCCCGGATCAATGAATGTTTTATTTTATGAGTAACATGAACAGTTTTAGCATCAGCAACACATAATTTGCTCATAAAACATCCACAAGAAGCCCTGTTGCTAAACGCAAACACTATAACTAACGTAATGCAGTGGCGCCCGCAGACATGTGCATTATACGCATTTGCGTATAATATTTTTTAGAAATTGGCGCCCCTGACTAAAGTTTGCTCCCCTGAACGGTTAAATTACCATGTTATATGTCTGTATATTTCTGTACATAACACTACATTTATACACATTTAGTAATATGATATTTTGGTGTGAATTTTGTATATGTTATATAATATAGTTTTGGCGCCCCCTAGACGGAGTGCGTATAGTTTTTAAAATCCTACGGGCGCCACTGAAATGGACTATAATAATAGTAGATACTTTGTCATGAGAAAAGCTAATCATCATGGGGCATCGAGGGAATCTAGTTTAAAGATACAGAAAGACTTTAGGATCTTGAATCTGCAGATGATATTACTCTGCTAGCAGAAACAATAGAAGGACTCAGAACTGACTACTTAGCTAAATGAGGCAGTGAAAAAATTGGTCTAAGAATAATAATGGGTAGATGCGGATAGATGGCACGGTGGTTTTCCAGTGGATTCCTAGTCACTGCGGTATTCATGGCAATGAATTTGCGGACAGGTAGTCCCGGGAGGTTGCTATCGGCCCGCGGAATTATTATGGGTCGCAAGACCCTGCCCTGGTGACTTTTAGAGCGGCCAGGTTCCTTATTAGGAGGACAGTCGTTGACCCCAGGTCGTCCCATGAGCGCAGTCGCCTTGTGTTCACCGTCACGCCACGACCGGCGGGCTTACCCCGGCGAACTGAGACGATGATAGCGCAGCTCCGGAGCGAACATTGCCGTGTATTACAGGCGTAGCGAGCCCGCATAAATTGGAGGGCTCTTACATGTCCTCATTGCGAGGAGGATGAGAAGACTCTGGAGCATTGGCTTCAGAAGTGTCCGGCGCACCTTGACCTGCGGCTACGAGTGTTCGGGGTGGGGAGGCCTCCCATGGCCGTATTGGCGGAGGAGCCCGTGGCAGTGGCTTTGTATCTGCGAGGCTTTGGCTCCTCTGACGGTGATCCCGCCTGACCCAACCAAACCTAACAACACCAATACATCCATCTCAATTGGGCAATCAAAAATCGAAGAACTATACATCTTGAAGTACATAGGCAACATCATCAATAGCGACAGTAGCGTGGAATCTTATTTTGACTTTGGAATGCAAAATAAAGGCCGACCAAAGATCAGGTGGTGGCGAACGTTCTTAATAGACAACTTAACATGTGCCAATATCTCGTATAAATACCTTAAAAATGATGCTATACCGCTCGACATCTATCGCAAAATCTTGTTGCCACGTGAGTAAAAAAATACAGCAAGAACTGAACCTATAGTCTAATTAGATTAATATATGTGTAATTATACAAAAATGGGCAGGAAAAAAAATGTACCTATTAATAGATTTTGATATAAATATGAATAAACATTTTAAACGCCTTATTATTTATTAATTTCATGATTGTGAAACTAATTTACTTGGTCATTAATTATAGTTATTGACATTTATAATATTAATTTCCGCTGCCTAATACACAGAATCTGTTTCTTAGCATCAGATTTTGATATCCCTAAGTAATAAGAACCAAACAATATTCTAGTCTACATATGTGGACATTAATTATACAAAATATTTAAATTTAAATTTAAAACAAAAAAGCATAACATAACCAAATTTTATGCATCTGCCCATAGATATCTAGGAATCTCACTGACAATCATCAACCGAAAAAGATATGCAATTAAAATAATGAATTTAATAATCTACTTTTTATATAAATTTAGTATAATGCAATATCTATAGAATATTGATAATGATTATACGTATGTCTAATAAATTTGCAGGTTATCATAGTTGATATAGATCAACGGGACAGGTATACACAATAATATGAAATTTGGTAGAATGATGTTTGTACGTGTTTATTAGATTTTATTAGATTAATGGCCATATTCGAGACACAAAATTCTAACCATTTTTTATTACATATCCCTAATTTCAACTGGTTGAAATTCAGACATTGTTTTTTCAGTGAATCAAAATTAATGTAGGCCTATACCTAATCAAATATTTTCGATGAAAATAATATTCTTGCAGTCTATATATATATATATAAATAAATTAAATTTTATTTTAATATGTCGTAAAACTAATCGTAGTTTAATGGGTGACTGAATTTGAGGCTTCTGTTTAAACAAATTCGTCTATTTGATATAATAATATGTTCTATAAATGTTAAGCATTATAATAAATTCTTTTTATTTCGTTTCATTTTACAAGGATTAACATTCCAATGCTTCAATTTAGTTATATAAGGACAGATCACGTTCATGTATGTGGCTACAATTTATTGTTTGTCAATAATGCCAGTTATGTTGCTTGTTTGCTCGACTTCATATAATGATGACAATTCAAATTAGTGATTGAAATATTCCAATTTTTGGAATTCCAATAGATTTTGCTGGTATAAGTATTATATTAAATTTTACATTATATTGTTACAGAATGGGCAGCTCATTTATGATAAATATGACAAATTATTTAAAAAAATACGATAAATTTTGTAATCTTTTCCTGGAAACGAACTGTTTCAATTGTTAATGATACATTTAATTGTAAAATAAATATGTTATAAGTTATACCAAATCATATGCTTTAATTAGTTGAAATAGTATGAATATTTGTAAACTGTAAAATAGTTAAAAAAATTATTTAAATCGAAAACCATTAAAACCGTTAAAACAAAAATATTGACTCGAAATGTTCTCACACATCATTAGTATTTTTTTAACTAAAAAATTATTAATTAAAAATTAATAAAAATTAAATCTATTATATTTATAGCTTGTGATTGCATCAAAGATACTAAATAATGACATCATTTAGTATATTTGGACTGCACGCTGTAAGCACCCATTAATTAATCAGTATGAAAATATTTGTCATCAGGCGCTACAATATGCGCTACAATTTCCAATTGAAAAAAGCTATGCATAATATTTACACTTTGATGCGGTCAATAGACGGTGGCATTCGATCGTTTTAGTTATGATGATTGAAGTTGTAAGAATTACAACCTCTATATGCATAGATATGAGAATCTCATAGTCCGCACTTCCAAGGTAACCACGAAAACAGTGCTGCGAAATCGATAGGCTACATCGATTTCATCTAAGTGTGAGTCTAGTTTTGATTTAATTTTTATATATACATATATGTAAATGTATTTTTTCTGTTATAAATAATATTTTTATTTTCTCATTTTTTAAGTATTAAAATAGTACTTGTTATATGACGTAGATTAAATTTCGTATAACTCATAAAATTAAAGTCTGAATATTTAATATTGCTCTTAATGCCTTTCTTTCTATATGCAGGATAGCATTTTTAATTTAAAGATTTAAATAGCCTCATCGTTACTTGTACAATTGTGACAATTCGTATATGTAAAATATATTATGCTAAAATATAATGACATATGTAGAGTATTGTTTAAAGATGGTCGTTATACTTAGAAACATATTTTCCTGTGAACATTTTTAAATAACATTATATAGATGAAATACATTATAGATTTGTATTACATTGTACATATATCATTATAGTCTTTTATTTTCTGTAATCCCAATCTGATTCAATTTGTCAACAGACACACAAAACTTTTGACCTAAAGAATTTTCATGCATGGGCGGACATATAAATTGCAAGGAGAGTTGTGCCTCAAGATCTAAAAAGGACAATTTTGTTTGTTAATTTTACAAACCAGCCTAAAACAGTATTAACCTAATTTTTGAAAAGTGCATATTTTAACACAGAACAATTAGGGGGTTTGTTCGAACCTTATCATCATGGTAACCATGGTAAGCATGGTAACAATCATGGTCATATAATATATGATAAGCTTAAAATGCAAATTTAACCAATTGAATTTATTTAATAATTAACGAACGGTTCACAAAAATTAAAATTTCATCCTCAAAGTTGATTAAAATATCAATTAAAATTAATTCTGAATTCCAGAAGAACATATTCGTATTCGTTTCTTTATATCTGTAATATGCATACTTTTGTTTTTATAACATATAGCTTATTTAATAATAATTTCTTTTCTTTAAATATCTCTTAGTAATAACGTTATAGCATAAGTTTAAAAATTGATAAACAGTATTATTCATTGAATAAACCGAAATTTTATTATAACTGTCGAGTAAATTGCCCTATCCCCATTTGATCATTTTAAATAAAAACATTAAGTAACAAATATTTTATTTCAAATATTTTGAACTATACAAATATGGGTCCTATCGATATAACTATCAAAAAAATAGCAATGCATTTTAGAATAAGCACAGAAGCCAACCAATAACTAAACCTGGCTGGGGTAATTATAGGATGCCAACCCGGGCAACCCTCGTTCAACTCACGAATATTCTTATACTGTACATTAATTTGGTTGGTATTATGGCTTCTCAGCTCAGTCTAAAATTGATTGAGTCATTTACAATATTTTTAATGACATTTGTCATTGAATATGCTGCTCGATACATTCCTATGAACTCGTTTCTTTCTGTTACTGATTTCTGCTTATGACGAAAACTGATAATAATTCATATTAAAAGAAATAAATATCAAATGATAAATATGTCAATTAAAATAGTTAAATAATATTTGAAAGCAACAAAATTGATGTTTTGAAGGTTTTTTTGATAAACTTACGTTTAAAAATTTTGAATACTTGTATAATATCTCAAAAAAAGAGAAACAATTTTTTAAGATACGGTATAGTTTGCTTAAATCTTTGACGGTGGTATTTACATGCTTTATAATTTGTTTCACCATTTATATAATGTAAAGCAAATTTTAAAATATTTTTGTGTGAGTTTATTTTAGCAATAGACTAGATTGCATAACGCAAGCAATAAATACCGAACAAACTCAGAAGAGTTGCTAAACACTCGACAAACACAGCTGTCTGCCAGGGAGGGATATAAAGAAAACTGCTGGGATTCGAACCTGCTACCTTCGCACTCAAACACCAGTGCCTTTATCAATTAGGCTAACTACACCTCAACCCCCCCCCCCAAATGAGCCCTCGATTCAAACAGTAATAACGTTAATTTTTCATTTTAATTGGATAGTAATGGGTCTCGTCAAAAAGGTCACTTCATATAGATAAATTAAATGTTTATCACATACTACTTTTTAGGAGGTTTCAATATATATTAAAATGCCGTATTTATACTCTTGTATTTATTTGCTTTCATATTTGGTTGCACACATTGCACAGTTGCACACATTGCACAGTTGCACACATTGCACAGTTGCACACATTGCACAGT
>JAUZND010054576.1:0-18990 GCA_034780555.1 Coelogynopora nodosa | reverse complement strand
AGTTGAGTTTAACTAGTTGTGCGGCAAGTTCGATGAGATTCCGGTTGAGGACATCAAATGTCTCGGTTGATGTTGTCAGCTGATTCGATGATAGTGGCCAGGCTTGGCTTCTGTACAGTAGCGTGGTAAATATGACGATAATGAAAAGAAAGTTTACTTCTCGAATGACTGCCATGATTCTTAACAAACAAAACCGATATGTTACAGTGGTGAAAATTGTAATTAGTTTTTTCTGGGCCTTTATTCATGGTTTATATAGAGTTTTAAATTTTTATTAATAGTTAATATAAATTAACAGTTATAGGAATGTGTTTGTATAATTATTTATTTATAACTCATATACATTATTATAGAAATAATATTCACGCAATAGTTCTGTTTAAATTTAGTATTTTTTGAATTTTACTAATCTAGTTTTATGTAAATTGTATTAATAAATATGATCTCTTTCATCTTTGCAAATCACAAAAGGCCGACCATTGTTAATGTATTTCGTTTGTGCTATTTTGATGCTGCTCAAATTTATAATTGATACAAATAGATTGTGTTGTATTATGGTATCGTCTTAGTGTATACATTGTATCATAATGTATCATTGTATACAAAGAGAGAGAATTACGTTGAACTAAAAATAGCATGAAATACCTCTCGTGCAGTATATTTTATTTTCAGAAAGCTAAAGTCGCTGAATTAATGTTTATAATCATTTATTTAAATCATTAAATTTAACCCAAAGTTCGACCAAAGCAGAACTTATAAATTTCTTTTATTTGATGATTATACCACAGCACTTTCTTTTTTACAATAATAATTATTCATTAATAAATAAGGTAAACATATTGTTACATGCCACCATAAATAATTAACTATAAGTTTCTATACATTGCGGGTGACCTCATGAAACTCTCCTTGGATATGTAATATGGCAGATGATATGTGAACATTAACGAAGTGTGACTAGATCCTAAACTAAAAAATATATTCTTAGATAAAGAATAATCATTTATAACATGAAACCATGATAACACATGGTAAACATTATAAAAAACGTTTGGCTATTTAAAATTAATATGGTTCGTATAATAATAAATTGTTAAATATAAACGATGTCTCCAAAGTATACTATATAATCCCTAAACTCCTAAAGTTTAATACGATGAAATCCATAAACTCCTAAAGTTAATTACCATGGAATCAATAAACTTCATCAGTTTAATACCCTAACCTCCTAAAATATATCCTCTTAAATATGATTCATTGAAGTAGAATGCCATTTATTATTATTATTTCAAAATTATACAGCAGGAGACAGAGTAGGAAAGTTAGAATGTGGAGTATAACCAAAACGTCATTTCCAAACGTGGACGGATTGAATATTCGTACGCCGGTCGCCAGTTTACCAAAGAAAACCTCCCAATTTGCTGTGAATGTAGGGTGTAGCAGTGTATTGGCCAGGTATAAAGCTTGCAGCGTTGCATTTACGTTGATCTCTTCAATCACACTTAATTATGCACGACTCGGCCGTTGACGCCGCTACCGGCGATACTGCAAAATTAAAATAATGTTACATTCATTGTATGTAGGAGTAGTCCTCGGGCTAAGAGGTGGATGGTGGGTGGGCTAAACCGATGAGTTAAGCCGGACCGATGAGTTATGTTATTAGGTTTAAATGAGTTAGGAGCGCTCTTCATATAATACTTTATATAATTAAAATAACATTTCCTTGTTAATAAAAACAGAACCCAAAATGTTACTTCAATTTATTTCTTCAAAAATTACTTCAATTTGTTTATTCAAAAATGACTTCAATTTATTTATTCAAAAATTACTTCAATTTATTTATTCAAAAATTACTTCAATTTATTTATTCAAAAATTACTTCAAATTATTTATTCAAAAATTACTTCAATTTGTTTATTCAAAAATTACTTCAAATTATTTATACAAAAATTACTTCAATTTGTTTATTCAAAAATTACTTCAATTTGTTTATTCAAAAATTACTTCAATTTGTTTATTCAAAAATTAATTCAATTTATTTATTCAAAAATTACTTCAATTTGTTTATTCAAAAATTACTTCAATTTATTTATTCAGAAATTACTTCAATTTGTTTATTCAAAAATTACTTCAATGTTTATTGCAAACATGATTCCATTCTTAGTTTATTACATATTCAAAACGGGCCCCACAGGTCTGAATTGCATCACTTGTTTGTGTTCATTAGATCCTCGAGAATTTTGGTTTGTTATTTATTTGTTTGATGTATTATTCATGCATTTAATGATATTTGTTATTAATATGTGTTTGCCTATTCCCAAACTGGACTAATTGTTTTTAAGATTGTTTTTTTGTATATTGCTTCATATATTATAACGAATATTAAAGTAAATATAATTTAAAAAATTAAAACAAGCGATATTTTCTTTATTATTATTGCTGTTGACAAGATTTTTCAGTCTAATACTACGATTATATTGAACTACATTTTAGAGAATGCTTTTATCTACTGTTTTATTTATACGTCGTTCAAATGGTATGTTTACATAATGTGTTGTCTAAAAAAATATTCAGAAATTACTATTTAATTCTTGAAGGAATGAAAAAATCGTAATTACAAGGAAAACGATGAAAGGAAGCTATCGATGATAACGGAAAAGAATATATTATAAATTGATAAATAAAGAAAAGCAATGTCACTGTTGTGTAGTAAATTGGCTTCAATAATGTAGATAAGTATGACATTAATAATAAATGTTTCCGATTGATGTCTTTAGAAAACTTCATCTTTTTTTTTCAATTAAATGCTTCATATAGTCAATATATATTATGTAAAAGAGTATAACATATGCTATTGCAAATATTTTAGAAAACTATCCAGAGTAGAACTCATAAAAGATACCAAAGTCTTATAATTGACACTTTACAAAAAAACTATAAATAGTTTGTTTTCAAAATGGTTATGTTTCCATTTAATGTAATGTTATTCTTAATCTACTTAAATTTGTATTCTGTTTTTTTTATTATTTACTTTATTTATAACAAATGATAGCACGAGGGTATAGCTTAACAGCTGTTTCTTAACTATAAGCTGTACCATAGTTGTATTTTATTTATATAATTAATAATAATAAAATGAAACATAAATAAATTAATAAATAAATAAATGTCATATATATAATGCATATCTGCATTATTTAGAAGGTCAAAATTATTCAAAAGACATCTAGAGGTAATAAATAGGTAGTTTTCTATACAGGGTTTATAAAAACATACGCACAATGGAGTAAATTGAAGAATACGTACTGTATATAAGATATAAATAATAACAATATTCATACGTGAGTATTATATGACAAAAAACAAGAATAAATTTAATAATATTTATTGAAACAATACATACATATAATAATTTACAATAATTGTTCAAATTGACTACCATTTTGTTCAATACAAATAGTGCTGCGTTTTGTTAGTGTTATTAGCACATCTTGGATAGTATCAGCACTGATCTTTGCCATCAACTATGTGGTTATATTCTTTAATTATATTCTTTATTTGGAATTTTCAAATAAAATTAGTATTATAAACGTTATTGTATTACTATATTATAATTCTCTGTTGTGCGTTTGTTTTGGGCCAGATTGTACAATAGAGTGCATCATTTCCAGGATAGTGCAAAGGTATCAGAATAGTACAGAGGTTCTATGATAGTGCAAAGGTTTCATAATAGTGCAAAAGTTTCAGGATAGTGCGAAGATTCAGCAGAGTGAAATGTATATATGATATTTTCATTGCAATTTAAAGTTAATAAAAGTGACTTTTTCTCCTTATTCTAATGCAATAATGTCTCTCGCCTTTTATAATATTAAATAACTTATAAAAGATCAACGAAAAGTATAAGTTCATCATTTTTAAAATCCCATAAAGTCGCTAAAATAAGAATAAAAAACAGAAATAGCTGAAAAAAGTATATTTCCATGTTCAACTTATAGTTAAACAATGTAAAGACAATCGACTTAGCGATAGTGAAGAATAAGCGAATAATTTAGCCAACATTTCATAATAAATTTAATAATTTCACACTATATAATCGTGCTTTACTACAAACATTTTGTCAGTAGTAGAAAACAAAACACAACATTTTTAAAGCTGTAAAGTTTTTCAAATAATGTCCTAAATAATGTTTTAATTTTCATAGCTGACACATTTTAGTTATCTACTATGAAATATTGATATGGCTGAAATACCGAGCAGCTATGCATTATCTCGTATACAATATTGTGTATAAATCTCTTGTATGTGTCTTTGCAAAAGTCTACCATTTTTTGATATTATAATTCCAAAATCATGAAAAATTTACACAGAATTGATTTTTGATAAATTTTAATTAATTTTAAATTAATTTTACTAATTTCAAATAGAAATTAATTTGTGTAGATTTTTTTTTTGGATTTTAATCTTTTATTTACAATAAACATTCAAGTTCTAATGATAGTTTCAGCTCTAAATAATATAATTTTTCTTACTTTTAATACAGAGTTTATCATTACATTATTTGTTTCATAAATGACAGCGGTAATTAGAAATGTACGATTAAACTCAATTTCATGAACAATATGAACATATTAAACACGGCTTCTTAATATATCTATCTTAAACTTTATATTTAAAAACGAAAACTATGATACAGATTACATTCCGCTTCAGTCCCATTAAAATTATTTGTTTAATAGTTTAATTATTTAATATTTTAAAATTGAATATGGAGATAATGTAATATAATCACGTATTAATTCAAACTTGTTTCCTTAATATATGTACTTTATTCAGTATAATAACTATATATAATTTGAATACTTATTAGTGTAGCAACACTTCAATTAAAAAACATATTAGTGTGGTTACTATTTAATTTAAAACCGTATTAGTGTGGTTAAATTTCAATTTTATACTTGACTCTATGTACTAACTGCTCATAAGGGTGGACGAAAAACTAAATATATACATGGATGAATAACAGTAAAATAACATCGTAATAGTTAAAATAGTTAAACATATTTAATATTAAGCAAAATGTGCTTGCTAATCACGACATATCTATCATATTTCACTATTCAGTTGTGCGTAAAATTAATTCTCTTTCATATATAAGCGTTTATGGAAAAAATCCAAACAAAGGCAGTATAAAGCATGATACACAGAAAAGATTCGGATCAAATCTGAAAATAAGATTCTTTTTAAAGATCAAACATGAGTAGAGAGAATATTTTATGTTGTCGGTAAAACGAACATTCGATATATAAGTAACATTTAATATGATAACAAGAACTACAAAACTGCAAAAAACCGAACATTTACTTTTTCCTAAGATGTAAACAAATGTTATATGTCTTATTACAGTTTGCATAAAAAATTAACACTATTATATTTGCTATTAATATTGCGTTGAATTACATCCCAACAGCTATTCATATTTAAGTATTGATAAGAATGACAGACAGAATGACAGACTGCTCTTTTTCAATTGAATAGTTAAGCAGGTAATCGGAACTAAATGTTAAAGTAAATAGTTTTAGAATAATATTTTACATTAGAACATTGCTGTGAAGGGCATCCATTTTATTGCCAAAATGAATATGTTGTCGCATTAAATGTAGTCTAGTAAGAATTTTAATAAACTTTTTAAAGAATGAATTACACAATTAATTAGTATATTAATTTTTACTATTTATAAAACTTTGCAATATTATATAGGCATGTAATTATAATAATTAGTAATTATCCAATAATAATAATAATCCAAATTATAAGTAAAATAACAAATAAAAAATATCGAATGTCGCATATCAAATAAATAATAAAAATGATCCAATTAATTCTGTTCAATAATTTTGTCAAATATAACTCATCCTGATGTAGAACAAGCCGTGAGCCCCATTTTCTCGGCTAATATCTCTCTATTTAAAACCAAGTGTCCTGAACACCTCACCCCAATTGTCACAGTTGTAACATAAACATTTTGTAATCTGGAATATGTGCGACAGACATACCAGAGTTCTCGACGAAGACAATTGGCATGCAGCTGATCGATATTCTCACCATCAGCTGATCGATATTCTAACCATGCAGCTGATCGATATTCTCACCATGCAGCTGATCGATATTCTCACCATGCAGCTGATCGTAAATGGATCGATAACGTCGGTAAATGGACAACAATGGAACCAAAAAGAATAATCGATGATGAAGGGAGAGTAGCACCGAAAATGTTAATGATATAATTGTTTTTAGTCTTACTTTAAGTGTTTTCGTGTTTATGTAGAACACTTTGTACATCTTTTGTACACCTTTTGTATATTTTATAAATCTTTTGTCTACTTCTTTAACCCTTCGTACGTGGAGGGGGGTATGCCAATTTTTTTTCAAATAAATTAAGTTTTTGATTGAATTATATTGAATTAAGTATGATCCTGATTTTTTTTACTCGGTTGCTAAAATACTTTTATCTAACTAAAAAATATAAAAGAAATAATTTCGAATATTTTTACATACCAGAAAAAATTGTGTTATTATTGATCCAGGTTATACCCCCCTGGGTTTTCATACTTGCTGAATATATTAGAAGCTGAAACTTTCGACATTAATAGAAAAAATAAGTTTATTATACATTTTATCCATTTAACTTGATTATTAAAATTATGTTTTAATATAACCAGCAAATTAAAACAATACTCAAATAACATTTTACTACTTATAGCTTATTTATATAAGTAGTATAATTATATAAATTTATCAACAAATATAGATCTTGTGATCTGGAATCAGATGCAAAAAGAATCAAGTCAATTGGTTGCATTGAACAAAAGTTATAGCAATTTTATAGCATTATTATAATTATTAGTACCATGCACTACTCGCAAAGTTATCAGTTTTTTCTAGGGGTATCGATTGTTTTATATTAGGGAATTCCTTGGAAAACCCATTAACATATAACTTTTACGAGACAAAACGTGAGTTACAATATCGAAATTGTCATTTTACTATTTTTTGGCAAGTTTGAGAGACACCCATACATCGCAAAATTAATTTTCGATGATCGAAAAGTTAACATATGCCTTTTATTAGACAACCCACTGGAAGTAAAAAACAAAGGCTAACTAACACACTATTATGTCAGGTAAAACAATAAATAGTATTTTTCATTTCGTAATCGTTATAATCTTTCACTATTTAATGTTATTAATAATAATAATATTTTTTATAAAGCAAAATTATTATAAAAAAATATCAAAAAGAGCATTTTAGGTACCTGTTTTATAAATATTAATTATAAAGATAGAATAGATTATACAATACTTTTTAATTTTAATAATTCAACGCAGTAAATATCGCTAAAACAACCATGTCACTATACCAATATTTTTAGATTATGAAAATTAAAATTTAAAAAATATTTGAATAAATATTTTGCATTTCTTACGTAATGCACGCTATGTGGACGTAATGCACGTTATGTGACGTAATGCACGCTATGTGGACGTAATGCACGTTATGTGGACGTATTGCACTTTATGTTGACGTAATGCACGCTATGTGGACGTAATGCACGTTATGTGGACGTAATGCACGCTATGTGGACGTAATGCACGCTATTTAGACGTAATGCACGCTATGTGGACGTAATGCACGCTATGTGGACGTAATGCACGCTATGTGGACGTAATGCACGCTATGTGGACGTAATGCACGTTATGTGGACGTAATGCACGTTATGTTGACGTAATGCACGCTATGTGGACGTAATGCACGCTATGTTGACGTAATGTACGCTATGTTGGCACGCTATATGGACGTAATGCACGCTATGTTGATGTAATGCACGCTATGTGGACGTAATGCACGCTATGTTGACGTAATGCACGTTATGTGGACGTAATGCACGTTATGTTGACGTAATGCACGTTATGTGGACGTTTTCGTCTGCTCTTATTATGGAGGGTGGCTCGAGCTCAAGACAATGATAGTGATATACAGATATTTCGGACATCAGTGTCGGATTCATTCAGATGCCATACGCCACTTCCGATTTTGACTTTTTTGCCTGAAATATCTGTATAATTAATAAGTTAGCATATTAATAAATATCGAACCAAATTTATAGAAAATAATTATATATACAGGCATCACCGGAAGGACGTTTAGTGGATCAATAAAATAATCATATTTTTTGGTTGAGAACAAGCTGCATAATATTAATATGAAATAGAAAGTTCGATGACATCTGATATTTCGAAGTGATTAGTCTAGCATTTTAGAAATCATTATAGCCAGAATATAATTTACGTACGTTCTATAAATTTAAACAGGATTAAACAAAACTATTATCAGATAAAAATGTCACTAAAAAAAATTAATATCAAATGTTTTTCTGACAATTAAATGTTTAATTATTGTTTTAAATATAATAGGCTAACATTATTATTTATCTCGAAGTATTTTCTAGGCAATAAATCAAATTGTTTAGTCAAGTGCTTCTAGCAATGTATAACTTTTAACTTGTATGTTTCCATTATAAAACCTAAAACAATAAATGTTTGCGTCTAGTAAACTAAATCCTTTATGTAATGCAATTTTTTCATTTTATTATGGGATCGTCTTTGTAATTGGCTCATATGTTTAATATATAAATAAGGAAGAGATAAAAGGTAGAGTATTGCATCCGTTGACAATATTAAGAAATGTTATTTTCACATTATTTCCAATGCATTATTGCGTTGACAGTGTTTGGAGATTTGGAGGCCGCTAGCGTTGGTGAGTAGTATAAACAATGTTTTAACTGTACTGTAGTAGTAGGTATGTTAGCCACCGTTTGCTGAATATTATCAGAAAATTAAAACAATTTAATATTTTTTAATTAACTCAATTTTCGATTAATTTTTTTAGTTAATTTCTTTTCTAAAAATAATATTACATAACATTTTTTAACTTAATTAGTTTATTACCAATATTTCAGAAACATAAATATAATAAAAATGTGTCCATCTGTACTAAATTTTAGAATTTTCATTCATCTAATTATTTTGTGAGTGGTAAAATTAATTAGTTATAATCATTTAATTACATGACTGTTTCAATAAAAATATTCATTTTTACATCAATGATTACTTCTTTCAAATTTGTAAAAATTTTAACAATTTTCAGCTAACAATACTTTCCAATAATCCACTCTGTTTTGTATATGTGATTATCGAAAATTATAATTAAAAAGAATTGAAAAAATTAAATGAAAACGGCATTAACAAATTCAAAGATCCTATTGAGAGTCAGTCAAAGTTTAATAAATTAATTTAGAAACATTGAAAAAGATTTATTTTTTAATTAAAAAACGACTGCTTTCAGTTCTTTAGTAAGAATAATTATTGGAATTGTATTCTTAAATTAAATACTATATTCTGCATAAGAATAGATTTCTATTTTCTCTTATTTAATATTTGCAAAACCGGTAAGATAACAAACTTTTCTGTAGCATCAATTTAAAATGGGTAATAGACTCTCTGTCTAGACACTGATGCGTGCACGAAATATTCCATATACAATATATAAAACAATAATTTTATATTTGAATAGTTTTATAAAATTAGAACATTTTGTTATAAAAAATGTTTTCTCACTTGGAGCAATTAGTCGACATGTATAATATACTGTGTCATAGAAATAATAATCCAAAAAAAAGTTAAATTCAAAATATAATATCGAAGTTAAAAGATGTAATACAATAATCACAAAAAAACAATAAATAACTAGGTGATCATAACAATATGACCCCTAAACTGTACAGTACACCCATCTATTCTAAGAGAATTTTCACAACTTTACACAACAGAAAAATGTTGATATACTTTAAGACTATCGCGACAGCTTCACGTAACAAGATCAACGAAAATGCGGGAAAATATCTGACATGTATTTAATATACAAACTTAATTATTTTGCTATCTGTCCTATAATGCTTTTTATAATTTCTAGAGGAGTATTATGTGGACTTAATATATCACTTAATAACTTATTTTATATATATATATATTTATATTTATATATATATATATTATATTATTAACTTAGTTTACATATAGCTTGCAATATAACTGACGTAAGACCGCTATCAGTTATAGCAATATATACGTAGGTACTGTAGGCACAAACAGACTAATTTTTGAAGGACGTGTTAACGCGATATTTGTGTGACACTTTAATGTACATGATATCCACATAATTTACAAGATACTGATATCTAAGCTGAGACCGAAGCGCCCTTTTAACAGTACTGTTTCTTTTAATTAGATATAATGTTCGCGCGTTTTTTTAACATAGATATATGTTTGAATTTCAATGTTTTTTCTTTCAAGTTTGTTAGGTTGAAATAAAGTTAAATTTGTCAATATTATTATCGGTTTGTTTTACATTATGTACAAACCACCCTTTATATCTGTTACCTTAAAACAGACGCTGTAAACAGACATCAATTAGGTTGAACTGCGTCATTTCGAGATGCCATACTTTTATATAACTTATTATTCTTGGTATACAGACCTAGAGTTAAAGGTTTATGCAGGCTCGATTGAAAGAATTTACTTATAAATAACCAAAACTGAGATATTGACATCATTACGCTTCAAAGACAAACACTATACCTCCATAATAATAATATATGGTAAAATCTCAGAAAAATCACGAAGAATTAAACATCTTGAATAATTGTCAATTTGACTTTATGTTATAGTTTATAGCTTCGTCTATTTGAAAATGTAAAATGTAAAATGTAAAATGTAAAATGTAAAATGAAAAAATATACCAAACTTACAAATACAAGGAAATATTAAAAAAGAATCTCAGAACTATAGATTCTATTATGATTAAAAACTTTATCTGCAGAACATTTAAGATTAACATAACAAAAATTCAGATAAAATTCTTTCTATGTACATCTGTGCAAATTGGGTTCAACATAGCATACATTCTCTAATGGAACCGAACTCTATAATATGAAAATTTATTACAAATATTATAAAGATATTTATGCAAATATAGGTTCAATTATACGACAGTTACGGAACTTGAAGGTAAAGTAGATATATTTAATGCTCGAAATTGTCAAAGATTGATGTTCAATGTTTATTTCTGATTATTCTCGTTGTTTTTGAACAATAAATTTTATAATTTTTTTAAAAATGGTTATAGAAACATATCTGTAACAAAAATATATTTTATATTTCTCTCTAAATTCACTAGTTAATTCACTATAGTTAGTGCTTCGCGACTATAAATATTCCGTTTTTTATATATCTTTACACTAATGGTATGTTCTATTTTGTGAAAGGAATTGTTTGGAAGGATGCGTACATTAGCCCACGTAGAATACACGCAATTCTCAATGCATCAGAAGTTGGTCACAATTCCGCCACGTACAAACTCATACAAGTCAGCGACAGTGTGGAAGCTGTTCAAAAAGGTTTGATTTTGATGCTATGTCATGATATTGATTAAAATAATATAGAACACTGGATCTTGATAATAGTTATACAGTATGTAAAAGTTGTTTGCAGGTGAACGTTGCTTAGTGATTAAAGAGTTCGACTAGCGATCGAGAGGTCGTGGATTCGAATCCTGGTCAGGGCATAATTTATAAGAGTCAGTGGTGAAATGGGAGCTCTTCATAAACTACACTACTCCAGAATAAGAGCCCTTGGTTCATCTTGATCCGTCTGTGAGTGTTTTACTCGAAAAAAGTAAAGATAATTGAATGAAAGATTTAAAATGAATGTACGTATTCTAAACATAAAATATGTGACTGATAAATTAAAATAAATTAAAATGAATTCAATTTTAAAAGCAAAGTCCAAAATAATTCCAGAAGTACAACATTATTGAATATATTAAGATTATAAATAATAATAATTCGACATGTAATAATAACAATAACAATAATAAAAGGTTGTAATTTTTAATTTTTTTATGTCGTCAACAATTATCACAATATTGGATGTCAGAAGCACTTATAAGGGTCCACGAAGAGGTGTGTTTTCAGTTTGGTTTAAATATAGAGCAATATCACTGATAGTAGGAAGAAGGCAAGAAATTCCAAAAAGGCATGGAATTTCCTATTTTTTCCGTATCAACAGAAAATGTGCGATCACTAAAGTGCCGACATTTTGAAGGTCGTATCAAGATAAATGTTGCACTGGTTGATCGAGTGTTGAATTGAGATGAGTTGAGCTGTCGTGCATCATACAAGTAAGTAAGTGTTCCAGCATGGGGATTTTGTTGCAAGAACCAGCACTTTGAAATTAATTCTTTGTTCGACAGATATCCAGTGGAGTTTTTTCGAAAGAGGTTTCGATGGTGCTCTCCAGGGAGACGAAGTAACCAGACGGTAGACACAAAGAGAATTGCAGCAATCAATTCTATAGATGATGTTATTCAACTAAAACGTTAATATAAATTTATTCAATTAGATGAATAAAACATATTTATTCAAATTAAGTAAACAAACCTATCTAAGGCGAAATAAAAACCACTTTATAACAAAAAAACGTATAAGATATTCTTTAAATGATTATGTAAAATCTAAAACAGATCAAACTTAATCCATAGTGTAACCACGGATAAAATTAAAATAATGAATTAATTAAATAATTAGCTTATTAATGAAATTTCGATCAAAAGTTTTTGTTAAAATTATCTAGCTATTTCAACTATTATCAAGTAAACATATATAACTATAAATACATAAGTACCACTAAAGAGATCCAATAATATAAAAAGCGTTCTAGTACTTTGATAAGTCAAATTTAAAATTGGAAATATAACTTTACAGTAAATATAATTAAATTAATATAAATTTAGACTAATAAAATTATATATTTTTAAAATATTTAAAATATTTCCATTTATATAGAAATTCGGTTCTATTTTATAGTTAAATCGTTCATATTTTCATATTTAATTTTTTTTATCCTTCTTTGTGATATTTATGTCCAACTATATATATTGCCTAAATATGTTTATTATTTATTTTTCAAACTTATTACTTTAATATATTTGCATTGTATTGCTGTTTAAACCTAAACAGTGTACCGTAGAAGCAAATGCCTGGATACATGTATATATTTTGTTATTGCAATAAGATGTACAAATGAATAAGACATTTTCAATCGTTGAGTTTTTTCGTGATAAAATTATGATTAGCTCTAATTAGAATAACTTGGGAGGTATATGAACTGATCTAGGCATGCAACAAGTAATGGATTTTCTAGGTTGCTTGATTAAAAGTAATTACAGGACGAAACAGTCTTTAATTAATAAGGAGATATTGAAAATACTGCCATAACATTGCTTCAACTTTGGCCACCAATGTACAAACAATACGAAACCAATTTAAAAATACAAACTGCAAAATATGTCTTGTTAAATGTAGCCTATATAATTATGTTTAATTTATAGTTTACTTAAAAAACAGCCATTTAGTTCAGGTATATTTTGATACGATAATGTAGAAATGCACTAGACAGGGACGCATTTAATATATGACATGTGAACATAATGAAATCGAGGTTTTCATTTTATACTTTGTGGTTTAAATACGTTATTTTCTGAGTATCGCTGCTAATTGTCCTCGAAATTGCATAACAAATATTAAATAAAAAAACTGATAATCGAAAAAGTCAGCCAATTTAAAGACTTTTTAAATATACACGGAGCATAAAAAGTATTAATATAATAACGTAATAGTAAATAAAACGTCAACATATTTTCTTGTTGACGTTTTTTAACGCAATTATTTAGGTAAACAATGCAATCAGATCGATCGGATCGAAACATAATCTTATTGGTTAACAGATTCCAAAGAGCACACGTCTGCGTCATGTTATTGATACATAATCATGGATTCTATTCTGTTGAGGCAATCATAAGAAAGGCCTATTCGGATTTCATCAGGAAATAATGATTGATCCTAATTTTACCAAGAAATAAAGATTTATCCTGATTTTACCAAGAAATAATGATTTATCCTGATTTTACCACTAAAGGCCAAATATTGGAGGATCCTGATAAGATCTTAAAACCAAATCCAAGTTTTAATTGACCTTGCATGTTCAATGAGGAAATCAAGTGAATTTGAGTTATGTTAATGAGTTATGTTAATAAGGCTGTATTCTTTTTTTCTATCATTTTTACTATTTTGCACTATATTTATCTATATAGGCTTTTGGGCCACACACATGACATTAAGGTTTTGCATTATTGATTATACGGATAACTATGGCCGGAACTGTAATAAGTCTTTATTAAAACAACACATATGCTATCTAATACATTTGCTATCTATACTACAATATAACAATATTATGTCATGTGATGTGGTATTCCATATTTGTAGAATATATTGAAAGTTGCATGCAATTGATTCCGTTGAGGTTGAGTTAAAACAATTTAACCATTTTCAGTAAGCGACGAGTAAAACATTCACGTGTCTTTGTACAAAATAGTGTAATGATATAACCGCTTGAATTAAACAACAGAAGCTTTGCCATCTTTTTTATCGATAGCGTATTTAAATTCAGTGGAAAGATTATTGTAAAACAGAATCGTCCAACAAAATTACGTGTGATATATATATTATTGTACTTTATTAATGATGAATGTAGTTAACCTGGATGTACAAATAAAAAATATAACATTGTATATTCTTTCTGTCAGGCAACTTTATACTGTCGATCAAAATATTTAGTTTCTATACCGATAATTGAATTCGAACAAATTAACTTTTTCAGAATAGCCTATAATTTTTTCGAGAAGCACTGAGTTCCGATTAGAAGTATAAAGCCTCGGTCAGCTTTTAAGAATGTACATATAT
The DNA here is from genome assembly GCA_034780555.1 of Coelogynopora nodosa. NCBI lineage: Eukaryota > Metazoa > Platyhelminthes > Proseriata > Coelogynoporidae > Coelogynopora > Coelogynopora nodosa. The sequence continues at coordinate 4,073 of JAUZND010054576.1, read as the reverse complement.
TCGAGTGATGGTGGTTACAGATATTTGTGATAGGTTAAACAAATATACGTTATATATTAAATTAATTTAATGGTTATTAAAAACACAATTAGGCAAAATGACGCACGTATATCTAATATATTATATAAGATCATCCAGAAATTGTAGGAAGCATTCGTCGACCAAAGAAAATTATATAATAACTTGTTTTATTACGATCGAATAACCCCACACACTTAAATGACTTTGTTTTGATGCTTCCAAATATATATTTACAAATTTTACTAAAACAAACCTTACTAAAACACAGTATGATTTTTCACTATCAAAGTCATGCTTTTACAATGACAATTAATTATTTACATATTGTAATTATAGTTTCAGAAAATTCAATTCATACTTCAAATTCAATTCAAAATTAAAATTAGAATGCATTACAAATATAAAATATTCCAATGTTTAAAATGTTTTAAAAATATCTTAAATCTATTTTTTAAAACTATTCGTTTGAAATATGTACTTTTTAAATATAATGCAGGTCTATAATATCATATTTAAAAATAATGTTTTAATATGACACAAAATTTAATGTTTTTTTTATTGTCATAGCAAAACTGTCATACTATTTGAAACACCCTAGTTTGCGCGGTTGATGATCTCATTGGACTAATCACTCTGGCCGACGAGATAATAATCAATGAAATCGGCTTACTCAGCCAATCAATGCAGTTGCCTCATATTGCGATTCCGAATAACATGGCCGCTACTGTTGACATTACAAAACATAGTAAGTGGGGTTTAATATAGATTAACCGATTTATTATTTCATCACAATAATATTAATATATAATACTGGTAAATATTATGTGATCATCTTCAAAATTTACATAACTGTTGTACTGTATTTTACTCAATCAATTATGCAATATTAATTTATTTAATATTGCGTATTTAATAAGATATTTATTTTGTCGATATTCAGAGCATAAATTTTGGTTGTAACTTAAATCAGGAGGAAAAACCGGAGGACAAATCCTAAAGAAATTTAACCTATTTTTCGAGGTTATCAATGCAAAAGTATTTAAAATAAACAAAATGGATTTTAAAATAATCAAATTAATTAATAAAAACAAATGTTTCAAGGGATTTTAGAATGTCGATACAAATTGTCAAATACGTATACATTTAAATTAATTCTGAAATATACAAATAAATGAATTATAACTAATTTTAAGTAATTATTACATTATTTAAATTAAAATTGTTTCTTTATCTTTGTTACTTGTTTTAATGCCGACCTTAAAAATTAGTTATTTATTCGTTCGGTTTTTCCTCCGGTTTTTTCCTCCAAATTTAAGTTACAGCCAGCAAAAGGTGTGTAGGATTTAGTTGTTGAAATATAGACGTACGTGTATAGGCTATATGTGCGTACAACAAAAATAATTCTGATTTTAATCTAATCGTATTAATCTCACTGCGCTGCTTCGTAAATCTTTTTTTACCACAAATTACTTATTTTTTACAATCGAGAGTATACAAAACTATGCTAATATAAAAAACTGATGTTTATAGATTTGGGATTTTTTGACAAAACTTGTTCTCCTGTTCTTGTTTTTCTGCACACCGTAAAATATGTAATATCTTTAAATCAACCAATATTGTTTTATTTACTTGCATACTATCTTTGATTTAGACAATTAAACATATTTTAATTTACATTTATGAATGACTTGTAAATAAATGCATGAGCCTACTTTTAAATAATCAATTTTTAATTTATATGAATAGAAAGTGTTTGGGAATAGCAAAATTTTACTTTCAAATGTTATGCATATAATATATATAATTTAAATGTTGGCATGTTATATATAACATATAAATTACTATATATATATTAAACGTTTCACAAAAATATATTGTTTAAATATCTTAACAATCATAAACTGTAGTCATATGGCGGATATTCAACTAGGAAATTTTGCTTTGTTTTATTTAATTTTTTATGTGCTATTTGTAAATTGTAACTTAACAAAATAGATTCACGCTCTTTTTCCTTCCGTAAGCCTGGTTCATAGTATTGAAATCATAGTTAAGGTAGGAGTTAATGCTGAAACGTGCATTGATTGACTTCAAGATTTATCAATTAATTAAACTTATAAATGTCAATGTCAATGAATCTTTATGACATTTAATTATGCAGTGGCTATTTAACCATAATTTTTTCACTTATGATTAATATATATTAATAATGGTATTTACAAACATACTTTTTAACAAATATTATTAATATATATTTAATTAAATAACAAAACAAGCCTTTGGCTTTAAGTCTTTGCCTTTGGAGATTCTGAAAAAAAGCCAGTTGAATACAGAATAGTCTATTATTATTTTGACTATTTCGCCAGTATTGGTTAAACAGTGAAATAAACTATTCTACTTGCTTTTTTCCAGTCATTTGTTTTTTGTTATTATAAATATATAATATTAATATTGCCATTGGTGTTTACAAAAACAGGCCTTTGGTCTTAGGAATTTCTGGAGGGAAATGCTGGTTAAATTCAACCAGTTGAATAGCCACTGCAATTTAATTATCTTATTTACATTGTATATTGTCTCTTCACCCTCACTTGTATACTATAAGCAATTTTAGGTTTTATTTTTCAAATTACCTGTGCCGTGGCTGTGGCTGTATATACTATAATATGTATATATATTAATAATAATATTATATATATATGATCAGAAGCTGGCTCCAGGCGGTAACTATAATATACATTATCAGTATACCTATATATACATTGTTTTTAAATATATTAATTATAATTAAGATGAAACATTATATTGATTGTTATCAGCTGATGCTGTTACCATTATGTATGTTAAATTAAATTATTTAAACCAATATAAAATAGATGTTATATTGTTGCTAATATATTATGGGCACAGCCTACAGAAGTAAGTCTATTTTAATTGAAATATTTGTGGCTTAATTAAAACATCTGTATAATAAATGTTATATACAAAAATATACCTACTCAATTCTAAAATTTAAAAGCACTTCCACTTGAAAAATATTAAGGTGACAACATTATAACTTTCTCATATATGTATACTAATAGTAGTATATCATATTATACATATCTATCAATAATCTAATCTATCAATAATCTAATATAATAGTTATCTAAAATAACTAGCAATATATAAACATAGAATACCCACTATCAATAATAAACAATATTAATAATGTCTTTTTTTAAATATATATAATAAAATAAAGATACAAAAAGTTATAATTTTCAGAAAATAAGTTAAAAGTTAACCATCCAGGAATATTAAAAAAAGATGGTTTACCAAACATAAAAAATGTATTTTAGTTGTAATATTTTACAAATTAAATACAGTATATGCCTAGATTATAATTAAAATTTAAACTATTATAGGAGTGCAAGTAAAAAATGTTTAGTATAAATGTATTTAAAGAAATTTATTATTATTCTGATGATTTTTATACTAAAATTATTATAATGATATAGATTTTTATATAAATATATGCATAATGTATATGCAAAATATTTATTCATCTAAAATATAAATTTCCTTTATTATGAGTGTGCATGTATCTTATTACATTACTGTTTTTTAAATTATTATATCATTATTATTATTTTTTTATTAAACTGATCAAAAATGAATGACAAGTTATGGAAATTAAATCCATATAATGATACATTTGTAATTCACACTGGAACCTTATTTAGATTCATCAGATCTAATAAAATCGATGGTTTTTTGTCGAACCGTCTTATAACTGCTTTGGACAATATTTTATCAAACCGTCGTATAACTGCTTTGGATGACTTATTGTCGAACCATCATATGAGAAAAAAATGTAATGTTGGAAATACGTAATATCAAATCATGCAGTTTCAAGATTCATATTATTATGAATAAATTTACAATATAGCTATGCTGTTAAGTAATATTTTGGTACTAATATAAATGTATTTGTTATACGTAAATCATTGTAACTATGTAAAGTTATCTAAGGTTATAAAAATAGCAGTTAAATGTTTTACGACAGTTCGACAAAA